>MJUU01073202.1:0-45450 GCA_002080025.1 Modiolus philippinarum | reverse complement strand
AAACACTTGTGAAGTCGGCACCAGGGGTTCAAAGTCGGCCCTGACCATCTGTACAGTACCTACTATGAACGTTTCTCAAAATTTCCCACCGGCAAAGCTTTTGAAAGCCCTTGGTGAAAATGTAGCTACAGGCAATATCCTCAGCTTCCCAAACTGCCTGGATGGGCAAACACTTGTGAAGTCGGCACCAGGGGTTCAAAGTCGGCCCTGACCATCTGTACAGTACCTACTATGAACGTTTCTCAAAATTTCCCTACGGCAAAGCTTTTGAAACCCCTTGGTGAAAATGTAGCTACAGGCAATATCTTTAGCTTCCGAAACTGCCTGGATGGGCAAACACTTGTGAAGTCGGCACCAGGTGTTCAAAGTCCGCCCTGACCATCTGTACAGTACCTACTATCAATTATTCTCAAAATTAATATGGTTAATTACGATTAATTACGATTTTTCTTAGGATGGCGTTTTGCTTCTTTATATAGAAAAGACGAATTATAAGTTATTCTTGGAACACGAAACGTATACAATATTTGATTATTTTTAGAACAGAGGACGCGGACCTCCAAGAAGACACCCCTATACGATAAACCCATTTTGAGTTTTTTCTCGTCAAAATACATCGGATTTTAAATAATTCATCGTTAAAACAAATAAAAGTAAGAATTTATGTTTTAAAACATTGCATTCCCAAAACAAATGCCGGACGCACCCTAAAATTGCAGGCTAGAAAAATTGCAGGCTTGGCTTCACACTAGTATTCTTAAAATAGTGTAGTAAATGTTTCGTAGCATTCAAAATACAAACATCGCTATTTGTTCGTTCGAATTTTCGCACAAATTAATTATCAAGCGCAATTTGGCCAGTTACAGCGATTTTAAAGACTGAAAACTTCTTAAAAGGCTCTCGCTTCGCGGTCGTTTTTACGCCTTTAAAATCGCAATAAGTGGCCAAATGCGCTTGCTAATATATAATAGCAATGAAATCAACATGCGAAATCACAAAATCCGATTATTTTCACGTATTACGGACTAAAACTTAATACATGCAGACGTATGCAGTAGTTCTTTGGATGTCTACGAAGTTTTGCCACATGTAGAATTTCAGGGCTTCGAGATGCAGCTCCATCGGAGCTTTGATTTAATTACTGAAGACCTCATATTGCCAATGTACACACACCACCTGAATACACAGTATTCTAATACGACGTCCGATCTTCTCTGCTTTTGCTTTGCAAACAAACCTATGCTCTAAATTCAATATGCACGTTTGCACGTATCGTATAATATTAAATAATCACCTTGTATAATTCACTTACTGCATATTGTGCAGAATAAACTTTTAAATAGTAAATAACCAAAAAGCCACATGAAATAATGACAATAATAGAAATTTACAACAGTTACTGAATTTAAAACTCAGAACTGAAATTGACTAACTGTAACCTAGCAACGAGTGTCTTCTTGTTATGAAACATATCATGCTCTACTATTTAAATACTTACATAGGATAATTATCTTCTATCAGTAAAATTTGAAGGTTTAGGCAATAAAACTGTACAACAGACAAGATTAGACACCTAGTATTATTTTCTATACAGTTGTACTGATAAGTTCTACTTATGATGACAATTAAATTTTGACAATTAAGATAAGTTTCTAAATAGTTGATCGCATGGCATCTTCCACTACATCTGGTTAATTGCATTATTGAAACATTTTATTGCTGAATATAACACCAAATGATTTTTTATACATCCTATGTAAATCAGATATAGTGGGTCTCTTATCATATTCTCGGGACATACGTCCCTCGAATATGATAAGAGACCCACTATATCTAATACTAGTATACAATTTTAAATTGTTAACGTTGATAAAATTATAAATATAAGTTTTATTCCTTTACCTTTTTTTGCTTCAAATATAACTTAATTAAGCAGTCATATAAAACAGAATTACAACCAGCTCACACTTATATCCGCTTCGATTTTAAAATTTCCGTATTTCATAAGTTTATAACAGATTTTTTGTATTAATTCATAAGCTTTTGAGCAACTATTATGAAATGAAATAACGAATATAGATTTCTCTATGTCAATTTATGTGTTTTTGTATGCAGTTCTCCGACATATTTTATTTCTATAGTGTCTGATTGCCCTCTAAGAGGCGTTTCGAATTTTCAAAACGCTTGTTAAATATATTAGAATCGAAATAGATTGTTGCAAGCGGGATCTATGCGAATTAGAACATGGTCAGACCTTATATTTGTCTTCATTTTATACATCGCTATCGCTAGGTATAAAATATTGACAAATATAGGTAACAAGTGCGCAAATATTTACAATGCATTTTCCATAGGGGGTTCCCCTGTTTGGCGATTATCTAAAAATAGACGAAGGCTTTTTTCCATCCCGTGGATTCTGAAAATAATAAGTACTCATACAGATCTTTCGAATTCCAAAATAAAAAATGGGGGTCCATGCGGCGATTCTTGGTGTAAATTGAGGCTCAAAAAAGGGTATATTGAAAAAAGTAAAATATTTTTATCTCGACCAAATCCCATAAAAGGTCAAATTATCACCTCTGGGTTACATTGTTGAAATCAGATTTCATATAAATCGAATTGTACCATGACATAGTATTCTAATTTAAAACTTTTAATGTTATTATCCACCAATCGTAGGAGTTGTAGTGCTTAATACTGAATAAAGCTTTGGGTTCAAAACTGGATCCCTGTTCGAAAGTCAATATTTGCGCACTTGATACCTATAAGGTCGACCATGTTCTAATTCGCATAGAGCCCGCTTGCAATAATCTTTTTCTTAATTATAACATATCATTATGTTCATTTCATTATCACTTCCAATATCTGATGAATATTACAATAATTTATTATCACGTAATTTGTGCAAGCTAACGCATTGATTAATTACTGATTTTTCTGTTTAAAATTCATTAAATTTATACTGATGCTCTAAATTTTCTATTACAGCAGATAAGGTTTTTCGAAAATGTACAATATAATAAGCTTGTTTCTCATACATCGGCAAACGTTCTATTCTCCTTAATGTTCTTCTGATCAAAATCTCTATTTCAATAACTACGTGTTTATATTGATCTTCCATGTGTAAAGGTGCGAACTTGTCAGCAATATTTCTTGCTAAAATTTCCGGAGAAAGTCCTACTATAGGTTCGTTCCAAAAAAACTCAAATGCACTATAATGTAAATGTTCGTTGGTGTGAATATCGGCAAATTCATCGCGTATGAGTTGAAAATGCTTTAAACATAACCAGCATCCATGTGGAAAACCATGAACACCATACGACTTCATTAAAACATTTAAAAATAAATTGCATTTCTTTAATTTGGAATTCAAGTTACTGGTTTTTGTAAGCCTTTCAGATGATAGTACTTTAAACGCTAAAAAGTTTGAATAGTGTTGGTTACCTTTTGGAAATAAGTCATTTAGCCAAAAGTAATGTAGTTCGTCCCTCATTTTCAGTTTTGCTAAGTGGTTAATTTTATTACTAAAGACGGGGAAGAAAATTTCTTCTAATCGATTGATTTCCAGTATAGATTTTGTCTTTAATTTCTGTAACTGCAGAAGGAAGTGATAATGAAATTCTTTATCATCATCCCCAAACAACATGTAGAGTCTAAGCAAAAGATATCCAACATCCTGAAACATCTTCAGAGTGCATATGTTAATTACTTCAAGGGTACCATGTCTGGTTGTAAAAGTATGAACTTTTTCTTGGAAGCGAAACAATAGGCGGTTAGCTTTTTTGTCCATTTCTGTGGTAGAGAAAAAAATGCTTCTGTGTTGATTTCCACTTGAACATTTTACCATCTGCCGTGAAATAAGTTTAAAATATTTATATCTATATCGCAATACACATATCCAGTCAAATTTCAATTTTGATCTGTAGTTCTCAATTAAATTGTACAAAAGTATCTTTTGGACGATTTCGTGCGGTTTAACGATATAAATTTTCAATTTATTCATCCATTTGACGACATGTGTCTGATTGTAAATATGAGCTAAATATATCGGAGTGATTCTGTAGTAATCCTCACATTTAAGTAACTGTAATCCGTACATTTGTTTTGTTATTTGAAGAAAAAGTAAGAATCCTTTTGCAGCTGCAATATGCAATAAACCCAATTCTTTTGTCTCTGGATGACATAATTTTGTTTCAAGCCGAGTTCTATTGAACAATTTTGAAATTTTCATTTCGGATAAAATTGACTTTAAAGTTTCATCATAATCAACAAGATATTCTTGATGATAATTAATCTTCACATCTTCAAAAACATACTGTAAGATGCGAAATCTCGAACTGTTTGTGTAATATGAAGGGATGGAACCATTTTTCATATAGGGTGCATTCTGAATACATATTTCTAGCACGTCCTCGTTATGTTTCGAACACTGCCATAAGTCCATTCCTTTGTGAAGCAAGTACATAAATATATACCGGTTTCCTCCCATTGCAGATCTGTGGAGTAAATTGTAACCGTTTTTATCAAAACAGCGATCTAAATATTTTGTAGTATGAATCGTGAAAAGAGGTTCTAAAAAACTAAAAGACGAGAATTGCCAACGAACATTTCTGTCGTTTTGCAGAATAATATGGAGAGGACTCTCACTTCCGTCACAACGCAATGAATTATCAACATGAAGGATAAGTTCAGTGAGAAATGGAATGTCAGATTGTGCAATAAAGTATGGTATATTAATGGAAGTAGACATTGTGGCAGAAAAACTTTTGTGTGCATACACTTTCAGAATAAGAATTGGATATATCCTTGATTTGATAATTGACATTATCAGTAGGTCTGAAATGTTGTATCCAGAAAACAAATTGTTAGAGTACAGATACTGTGAAACACCAAATATGAAATATTCATGTGGAGTAAGTAAAATAGAGTAATTAGCTTTGCATGACTTATAAAAGACTTCATTTAAGCTACAATTATGGGGTATTCTTATGGCTTCAAATGAACGACGCTTTGGTAGGACGTCGAATGCCAACTCCAACGGAGTTCTCTTATTAATGTCCCTCTGATTGAGAAGCGTCGTCAAATTGACATTATCAAGTCCTCGTGCCAATAAAAAAGCCCAGTAGTTTCCACTGTATGCAGCATAATGGAGAAAATTTCTTTGGTTGTCATCTATGTGATTAACATCATGGCCAGAAATTAAAAGAACTTCAAATAACGAATAGGTGAAATCATCTTTACCACTTTTGTGTATTTTAACCATGTCATCCTCGCTTACAGATGAATTCATGCCATAATGCAATATACTGCTTTTCCTTTTATCACAAACGTTGGGTATTGAATATAATTTATCATTCTTAGTCATCTCTTTAAAATAATAACGTAGCATGAGCGACTTACAACCCGCCGCAGAATGGAAAGGGGTTGATCCATTTAATGATTCAATCGTAAAATTTAAGTGAATATTATTGTGAAACATAAATAATTTTATAAACTCATAGCTATTATGACAAAACGCATAATGCAATGGTGAAAGACCAAGTGCATCCTTTGGCTCCCATAATGTGTGGCCTTGGTCAGTAAGGTAGTTAATTATAGCAGCATTATCATAAATAGCCAATAAATGCTCAATCCTTGCTTTTCTTGGGCAATTCTTCATTTCTAACATCCTCATCTCAGATATGAACAGTTTTGAACTATCATATACTTGAACACCTTCACATTGATGTGAAACATCAGCTTTCATTTGATATAAATACTTGAATATATCTGTTCGGTTATATTTTACTGCTGTCATTAGTGGAGAAGAACCGTCATGTGATTTGCAATTCAATGTGTCTAAATTTCTGCTTAAGAGAGCTTTAACAATTCTTAAATATCCATTCCGTACTGCCGCATGTAATGCTGTATCACAAGTTATCAACCAGAAATCGTCATAAGAGATGTGTGGTGCTTTTTCAGATATGTGTACAAAATGATTGAAGACCACAGAAAATATATTTTTATTAGTGTCATCTTTAATATGAAGAGGAATGACACGTCGCCAATGTAATGATCCAACACATGGTAAACATTTGTCTTCTACGTATTTCAATAGAATATCGATAGCTTCAATGTGCCCTTTTTCTGACGCACGATGCAACGACTGCAGGTCAGCAAAGGAACTGTCATAGTTAAGAATTGCGTTCATAACGTTTGTATGTCCGTGTTCTGCAGCTAGCTGGAATGCGTTTAGGTTCAAACTATTATTATCATACATTAGAGACGGCTCTATTGATATTAAGTACTTGACAATTTTGATATACCCCCGCTGTGCTGCTACATGCAGTAAATTATATCCACAAAGCAAACTATACTTGCACACCATAACATGGCTTGTAGGTAAAGATATTTTGTCATATATCGGTAAGTGTCTATAATGAATATTTGCTCCACTTTGCATAAAGGCCATCATTGATTGGTCATTTCCGTTTGCAGCTGCAATAAAGGTAACAGTGGAAATATTTCGCTGAACAGAACCGTTTGGATCGCTATTTGGAATTACTAATCTAATAAGCAACTTAATTGTATCAAAATGATTTATCTGCTTTGCGGCCATTTGCAAGTAAGTAAAGTTTGACTCTATTTTGCCTTGTCCCATTTCATTTGAATATTCTAATAACATATCCACATATTGTTTATCACCAGACAATGCAACATGATGAACAATATCGACGAGGTTGTCATTTTTTGTCAGGTTCAGTGACTGAAGCAAATAATTAGCAAAACGGGCATGTCCTTTCGTCTGATCAACATAAAACTGCAAATGCTTTCTGGATGAATTTGTAAGAAAGTCACTTAGTGATTTATGTTGGAAAGATAGAAGTCCATTTGAATTCTTAACAAAATGCCCAAGTTCATTTCCTAATATATGGTGAGCTTTTCTTTTTCTTTCCTCTTTTATTATACCTGCAATTTCAAGCATTTTATTTTCCTCAATAGGATTTTGTGAAGAGCATAAAACTTCAAATATGTGAAGGAATTCTTCAAACAATTCTGCATTTTCACCAAAAATCCGTTCAAAATTAAGCGTATACAATTTGTCTAAGCTATCAGGGATATGAACACGACTTTCGATTCCTCTTTGCTCACAATGCTGCAAATATAGTTTTACATGGAGAAAATTCTGTTCTGAAACTTCGATCAGTTTGACCTGATCTGTGTGTGATAGATGTGATGTCTTTTCAATGTAGTTTTGTATATCTATTATATTATCTGATATAAAACTTTCAAGGTTTAGTAGATACAAGTCTTTGAATTTATGAATCAAATGCTCAATACTCCTGGATGTGAAAATAAATTTGATATACTTTGGAAAGAATGAAATTTTCTTGTAGAATAAACTAACAAGATCGTTGAATCCTTTTACATCACACTCGTCCAGTGCATCAATAATAATAAGGTATGTGTGGTGACTGGAAAAACTTCGTAAAGGCTTTAAAATAGAAAATTCTAAACACGACAATGGATCTTCTTCACATTTAGTTCCATGTAAAAACTCAAGAGCAAGCTCATGGGACAAAATAACGTTTCCAACCTGCGGAATGTTTGTGACAATCCTTCCAGCTAAGTTTTTTATGAATACCCCGGGTTTCGTTGACAGTTTCATGTCATATCTGCACATGTGATAGGCCAGTACTAGTTTTCGATGACTTTTCCACGGTGAGTCTTCATCTGCACAAACGATATTTGATATGATCGATGATTTACCATAACCCATTCCTGCTAATAGAAGAATACCCCTGTATTGACTTTCAATACCTCTCTGTATTTTTTGTTGAAGCCACTCTCTTTCGATCGTACTTTGATTCTTCAGATATTCAACATAATAGTCAAAATGTAGATCACTTTTCCAGTAAGAGTCGAAGTACATACTAATGCACCCTGCAATTACAAAACATACATCTTCATAGAAACAACAGATTGAAATAAAAAAAATACCAAAATTGCATAATAAACGGTTGATTTTGTTATGCTTATAGTCTGGAAGAAGTACTCATTATCAAAAATATCGAAAAAGGAGGTCAAATGCAATACCAAAGATATCGACCGAATGCACTAAACGGAATGAGTTTTTTTACGGGTTGAAATTTGATAGAAAAAAGTAAACTTCTATAAACGTAAATGGGGTAATAAAAAAATCACCGAACAGAATTGTCAAGAGCCGAAGTCCATGAGACAAAAAGACAAATCAAGTGGAAACCACGGGACAAATTGTCGACCGCAACGGTCCTGACTTGGTACAGGCATTCCATAAGAGATGGTTGGTTAAACCGATTTCATGGTGTCCCAAACCTCCACATCTATTGCGGTTATGTACGATAGCAACTCAACAACAATTGATATTGGTAAGGTAAGGTAAAATTTTCGTGTCTGAAAATTCTGACTACTAGGCTGGTGAATACTCTCGGGTGCTCTGGACCACAAGACAGTGGCATCAACCCAATGATTTTAAAATACAAAAATAACCTAAGCTGTATAGCTGACTGTAAATTTTGTTATGTTGTACACGGGTAACTTGTCACCAACTACATCAGAATCAAACAGTATGGAAAGTCATAGCCAATCACAGTCAAAAAGAAGTACCCGTTACCAAAAATATCGGAATTTGAGGCCAAATCTTGATAAATAATGAAATATAAAAACACTAAAAACTTCTTCAAAAATTTACAGGAATGTTGTTTTCGCAGGTTTAAAGCTCATTTCATTTACAATAGTAACCAGCCAAAAAGCAGAAAAAGTAAATGTTTTCATAGTTCAATTAAACTTGCGCATTATATGTCAACTTATCTCACGAAAACTCATTGGCTCTGCAATTCCTTTAAAATTGAACTTAACTCTAATTATTTTTTTTCATTTTTTGTACTGACGGTGTTGTTGTATTGACCCGTTTTGCTATAGCAAAGGTGAGCCTTTGAAATCACTGAGAGTTACATCTATCAGTCATGAAAATTTCATTCAAATATCTATTCTGAAAACATTTTCGTTTATGTTCGTGTCTTATATAAGATCATATTTTCTCGCATCTCCCACTTTAAAATCAGGAAACAAAGTTTTTCATTCGACCATGTAAAAAAAGCAATTTAATTTCATTCATTTTTTACACCAATCCACCAATTGGGTTACAGTTTTCTGTTGCTGTCCCCTTTACAATTAATGATTAAGATGTAAAGGTACCAGCTGATGGCTTAATTCAGTATAATTAGGCAAGCGGCGAGGAAGTCATTTTATGAATTTAAAATGACCTAAAAGCCTCATGGTATTTTATTCGCTCATATGAAAGGTTGAAATGTTAGCTTATAGAGGGTTATGTCGTAAACATTGAAAACTGGTCCAAACTGTACGAAATTTTGGGTCAAAAGTGTCCCCTTGTAAAACTCCAATTTGGAGCAAGTCAAAGTAAATGAATTAAAATCGTCCAAAATGTAATAAAAAGTCGTTAAAAACTATGTAATGCTCTGAAATAAAGATTAATTCGTAAAATTCAATGACTAAATATAGAGATTAAAAACAAAAATGGCGTCATTCCCTTCTTTTTTCTATCATGTGCATCATTTTTAGAATAATTGACAAATTTAAAAACTTTTTTGAGGATATGGTAATTTTTCAAGACATTTTGTTGTTTTTTTGCCAAGCATGCGATCAAAACAATCGTAAAAGCAGTGTTATGATTGAGAAAATGTTTTATATCGTATTAGCTATCCAAATAAATTCCAATTGGCACCAACTGGGAAGACTGTGATTTACTGTTTTTTACAAAATTCTTGCTACATTGTTATTTAGTTACAACATGTATTCTAAGTTCTCAAAACCCATTTTTTTCAAGAAGAAATGTTATAATGCCATTATATGACAATAGCGAATAACTTTTCATAAGTACAAGGGATATGAATTTATGTCGAATGGTAAAATCGAACATAAACAGATCGACAGTTTCTGGATTTGAAATAGCATCTTAACGGATATACTAGACATAATTTACTAACAAAATATGAAAAAAAATCAATATCTATCCCAATGAGCTTGAAATTAAAGAGACTACTGATACACCTACTTCGGCTTCGTACTTAGATCTTTTTATATACATTGATGAAGATGGAAAACAGATGAAAACAATCAGTTCCCTTAAATCTACTGGGTCCCTAAACTTCATAAGAACCCATACAGAGATTTATTGCGCGTCTTCCAGATGCACCACCAAACCACTTTCTAAGCTCCTTAATACTTTATTGACCGCAGTCAGAGATGGCCTGAAAAGTTACTGTGATAAAGTCTACTCCATGAGCGGCGTCAATCAGATGGGGATTCTAAAAAGTTCTAAAGATCTACTTGAACAGCTATCCTCTAGCAGTCTTACCCATTGCTACAGCATACAAACTTTTGATTTTTCTACTCTTTATACTACTCTGCCACACAATAAATTGAAAACAGTAATTTCGTATTTGATACATCAATGCTTCTGTACTAAAAACGGAGATCGCAGATACACTTACTTAGTAGTAGGGAACCACACTGAGTCAAACAAGAAGTACACGGAGAATGGTGTAATCAAGATGTTGGAATTTTTAATAGATAATTTTTTTGTCGAAATTTGGAGGTTGCGTCTTTCAACAGACAATCGGGATTCCCATTGGAACTAACTGCGCGCCACTTTTAGCTGATATCTTTCTCTTCTCGTATGAGGTCTAGTTTTTACAAGGGCTAACACAGAAAAAAACAAAAACATTTAGCCCAGTCCTTAAATTTCAGCTTCCGCTACATAAACAATGTACTTTCTCTTAATAATCCAAAATTCAAGGAATATTTACACCTGATCTATTCAAATGAGCTTGAAATTAAAGAGACTACTGATACACCTACTTCGGCTTCGTACTTATATCTTTTTATATACATTGATGAAGATGGACCTATATGACAAATGTGATGATTTTAACTTCCAAATTGTGAATTTTCCCTTTCTGAGCAGCAATATACCTACCTCTCCAGCCTATGGAGTGTACATTTCACAGTTGATTCGTTACTGTCGAGCATGTAGTTTATACAGTGATTTTTTAATAGAGCAAAAACACTGTCCCAAAAGTTGCTTAGTCAGGGATTTGTTCAGCCTTTGTTGCTTTCATCCCTCCAGAAATTCTTTGGCCGTCACCATGACATCATTGACAGATATGACATTTTCAGCTAGATTTCACGTCTTCACGGATTTGACATAACCGGTTTTGACTCAACCCTAGATTGACTCATTAATAGTTTGACGAGTGCCACTAGCGGAGCAGGACATGCTTACCCTTCCGGAGCACTTGATGTCACTCCCGGTTTTCATTGGAGTTCACACTATGAGTGCCTTAATTAGTTCTTAATGTCGTCTTTTTATTTCCGTGCATTGTAACTGTCTCACGTCATTGTTTTGTCTTTGTTTTTCTCTGTTGCCGTTTTTGCCATGTTTTTGGACTTCGATTTTCCTTCAGTATTCTTCTGCTATGTCTTTAGCTGATTTTGACTTTCCATTTAGATCATATTTTGTTATTGGTTCTCTCTCAGTATTTAAACATATTTGAGTTTATAGTCTTTCAAATGTTAAGATTTTATGTGCACTGAAGAGACATAAGTTGTCGAAATAGCCATATGCAGAAACTAAATTTACAGTAACTTCGGTATTTTGTTATATGTATTACACAGAAGGCTTTTAAGGCGTCGTACGTTATGTGGCAAAGCAGGGTCTGGGCGTCGTCATTTGAAGCTAAGCCTAACAATAGGGTTGTTGGAAGGTTAAGAACCACAAATTAGAGCATGAGCTATTCAAAAGACAAATGGCGTCCGACTTTTTCCAAGACATGATTTGCTCATGTAAAGGAAATCGCGCATATTTATCTGCATGCATGAGCAAAAAGCAGAACCCGCAAGTACAGACTAATGTGCATTTCAGGGTTGTGAATCCTGTAACAATTTTTATTCCTTAGATAATATCTTTTAGATATTATTATACCTTTTGTTTTTATTCCTTACAAAAACTGTTTGCTCTGTTTCTGACACCAATAATTGACCACTTTTACAATGCAAATATGCAAGTGTCTCACTGGAATAATAATCTTTTGAATTTGAGCAAAGCAAGATGTCCTGTCTTTATCTGTACTTCTTGGTAATATCTGAAGCGCTTTTTGACAATATAGGCGTTCTATGTCTGCATGTTTTTTTTACATTTTAGATTTTACCTTGAAGATTTTTTACATTTAATTTGTTATCCGTCTTAAATTGAACTTCTGCACTATTTTACGCTCAGATTGACCAGTTTTGCAGTGATGAAGTGATAATTTTAAAGTGTGATTACAGACAGAATTCGAGGATTGTTTAACACTTTATGGTGTTTTATTAGTGAAACAAACATAACTATTTAGAATATCACATTTATTTGCATTTCATTTGTGAAATCAATAAATAATCTACATCTGTACATATGCATGCATAAAGAACTATGGTCAGCATCCTTTAAAAATATGTATTTATTTCAATGCAAATACACATTGTAAAATAATTTTTTTCAAATTTTCCACTATTTCACCAATTTTTAAAGCTACTTTTTGACATGATAACTATAACCGGGAATTTGTCAAAACACAATCAAAAGTTTACTATCAAGGGAAGAAAGATTACTCTTTTTTCGGGAAAATAATCATTTGCTGAAATACTTTAGAAGTCATCCATACTGCATTTTCTTTTCACTCTGTATGCACCAATTATCCATTTTAATTAAACAAAAATTCGGTTACTTGCGTTGCATTCTATAACTTCATGTTGCGGACATGTTTTTGAAATGTTCTTAATTTATGTATAAATCATTTATAATGACGTACAAGATTATTTGTTCTTTTGGAATATTATCGCATGTGCACTGGCACCACTGATATATATTTGTACAATTTAACTTTAGTTGGTAACCAACTTGGCTTGGTGACTTAATGTTCAAACAGCTCAAAATGTGTATTCGATCTGACAATCAAGAGACAAGTATTTAAAATTCCTGAATTTGGTCCTGGAGCAGGTTTATATGTTGTGTTAAGTTCAACCTCATTTGAACAAAATGAACAGTTTAATGATTGAACTATAACAGAAATGCACAGCCCTTGCCTGGCAACTGACTGTATCGAAGGAATTGGCTTTTCACATGAGTGTGGCAAGCAAGCAGTAATCATACCTCATAGTTTGTTGAAGTTCACAATAATATTTTCCTCAGATTCATCAGAAATATAAACTAGAGGCTCACATGAGCCTGTATCGCTCACCTGGTGACTGGTTTTATTCATTGTCACCAAGAGACCATCCATTAATGGCATTACTATCCATACTATACATCAGTTCACCAAATGTTACAGTTTCTGACATACATACTTAAGTCACAAGCTTTGAAGGAAACCACCCAAGGACTATTGTGACCAAGTTTGGTTCCCATTGGCTCTATGTTGTTTCAGAGAAGATCTTTGAATGCATTTCACATAGGGTCACTATGTTACACTATGTTTCCCCCTGGCGGCCATCTTGGATGAGGCATGAACATGAAAATCACAAACTTTAAAGGCGACCACCAATGGACTATTGTAACCAAGTTTGGTTCAAATTGGCTCAATAGTTTCAAATATCTTTAAATGCATTTCAGATAGGGTCCTTATGTTAAACTATGATCCTTGCTGGCGGCCATCTTGGATGATGTACCAACATAAAAATCACAAACTTTGAAGTGGATCACCGATGGACTATTGTGACCAAGTTTGGTCCAATTGGCTCATTAGTTTCAGAGAAGATCTTTGAAGCATTTCAGATAGGGTCCTTATGTTAAACTATGTTCCTTGCTGGCGGCCATCTTGGATGATGTACCAACATAAAAATCACAAACTTTGAAGTGGATCACCAATGAACTATTGTGACAAAGTTTGGTTCAAATTGGCTCATTAGTTTCAGAGAAGATGTTTGAATGCATTTCACATAGGGTCCTTATGTTAAACCATGTTCTTCGCTAGCGGTCATCTTGGATGAGGTATGAACATAAAAATCACAAACTTTGAAGCGGACCACCAATGGACTATTGTGACTAAGTTTGGTTCCAATTGGCTTGGTAATTTCAGAGAAGAAGATGTTTGAATGCATTTCACATAGGGTCCTTATGTTAAACTATGTTCTTCGCTGGCGGCCATCTTGGATGAGGTATGAACATAAAAATCACAAACTTTGAAGCGGATCACCAATGGACTATTGTGACCAAGTCTCGTTCCGATTGGCTCAGTAGTTTCAAAGAAAAAGATCTTCGAATGCCTTTCCCATAGGGTCCCTATGTTAAACTATGTTCCCCGCTGGCGGCCATCTTGGATGAGATGCTAATCTGCTGGACATCTATAGAAATTGTAGTCCTCGATAAGCTTAACACTTTTGCAATTCAAACTTAACCTCTATCACAAATAGTTTTTGAAATAAAAGTAAAAACGTATAAAAATCGTGAAAATTCAACAAAAAAGGGGCTATAACTCCTAATGGGTCGTCAGATTTTTTTCAAAATTGCAGGACATGTAGATCTTATTATGCTGACTATTTTTGTAATTTAAACTTTACACCTATCTGCTATCATTTTCAATATATAAGACGAAAAGTAACAAAAAAAAACCCGAAAATTTTGCGGAAAAAGGGCAATAACTCCAAGACCGATTATCGGATATTCTCCAAAATTGCAGGGTGGGTAGATCTCATCATCTTGATCATTTTTACACTGTCAGATTTGATACCTGTAACGATTTTTGAGTTATTTGCAAAAAACAGAAATTTACCCCTATGTTCTATTTTTAGTAACAGCGGCCATGTTGTTTGGTCTACGGACATAAAAATCACAAAATTTAACGTGCATACCCTGGTAAAGATTCAGGCCAAGTTTGGTTAATATTGGCCCAGTAGTTTCAGAGGAGAAGATCGTTGAATAAAAGTTGACGGACGGACGGACGACGGACGCCGAGTGATGGCGAAAGCTCACATGGCCTTTGGCCAGGTGAGCTAAAAACAGACTCGGTATTGTGATTATCTTCTTTTTCAGGCCTCAACATAGAAAGAAAAGTGCAGCCACTATTATTCCAAGAAGATTCGGACTTTCTTTTTGACAGCAATTGTGAATCCTGTATATTTGGACGTTTCACTACATTAGTATAAACTATATTTTATTCAGAAATTATATAAAATATAGTTTATACTAATGTAGTAAAACGTCCACTACATTGACAGAAGAGGATTTTTTAGTACTCTGACAGAAGGAATGGACAAAAAAGATACGAGTCCATTAAAAGGTCTCTTTTTATCATTAAATAAATGACAACAAGCTGTTTGAAAGAGAAAAAAGTCTGTATTTTGTTGAAATTTCCACCATTTTTGTTGAAATTTTGTTTGCCGCAGTATTTTTTGACTCAGTTCTATTTTTCTAACCTCATTTTAAGTGTAATAATAACACTATGGTGTATTTTGTGCGTAAAAATGCATAGCAACAGCTCAATTCATTTGAATATGGCTGTACCAAAGACCTGTAAGCTGTATATGTAATACTTGAATTTTGCATCTGAACTTGCTGAAAGTGTTAAAAAGGGTAGCCGCGCTAAAAGTGTTGTGAATTTTTACTTAAAGCAGTTATTCGAATAATTTTTCTTTTATTTTGCTACAAAATGATCAAGGTCCGTAGGGAAAAAACTTGTTGTATCTAAAACACGTCATATCATTTTAAGGAAGTAAGACACGGTTTTGGTATGTAGTTTCGCATTACCCTACTCTAATTTAAAAATTAGAGACACTGGGCATGGGAAGGACATGGTATGCTCTTATAACTAAAATGCAATGTATTTTTGTGGTCGCAGTCAGAAAGAATGATGATTTTGTGAAATATTGATGTATAATATCCTGGCCATATAACTTGTCTACTGTATAGAAGTGCGAAACTAAATTAAGGGTAACTTTGCATGTGTTTTTGTATTTGTCAACAACAAACATGGGAGCCCCCATTGACTGAATTTTCTGAGGAATCTAGGTGGTAATCTATAGTACAAAAACTGGTTTTTTGGACAAGTGGGCACTGAAATTTACAAAATTGCAATGCATTTAGCCCTCAATTTGACATTTTTGTACAGAAAAATCTTAAAATAATAAGAAATTTGCTCAGATTGACAAATTTTGCAGTGATGAAGTGACAATTTTAAAGTGTGATTACAGACAGAATTCGAGGATTGTTTAACACTTTATGGTGTTTTATTAGTGAAACAAACATAACTAGAAAACACGAGGGGACTTTATAAACATAAGTGGATGATATAAATCGGATAATGGTTTTTATGAAATAAAAACGATACGCTAATAGCCTTGGTACGAAAGCCCATAGGGGACCTCTAAAGAACAAAAAGAAAAAAAAAATATATCGTTATCACGAAATAAATATCGTTATCTCGATATAATTAAATCGTTATCTCGATTTATTTATATCGTTGTAATGATATATTTATATCGTTATCACGATATATTTTTATTTCTTGATCTCGATATAATTATTTCGTTATCTCGATATAATTATTTCGTTATCTCGATATAAATATATCGTTATCTCGTTAAAATTATATCGTTATAATCATGTAATTAGTTTTGTATTTTCAAGAATGTATGGAAAAGTATTCGCGTTACGCTTGATTTTTTAAGATAACAGGAAACACCTACAATGGCCGAAAACCACAATCACATGTCACAATACACCAGGGAACCGCACAAGAAAAACAATAAAATGACAAAAGACAAACATGGACAACAATAGGAACTCAGGATAGCCGGACTTGGTACCAGCACTTGCAAGAGCTAGCGGTAGGGATAAACCGGTTTATGGGTACCCAATCCTCCCCTTTTCTCTACCCCGTTTCCCTATAGTATAATAAACGTACAAATAAAACCCAATACAGGTAGAATACTAACTCTAAGACCACAATCTTGAGAAAGAAAGAATAAGACAAAAGGTAATTTAGAAAGATGGGTCGAGGAGTGCTCGCCGCTAAACTGACGGCCCAGCTCAAGGAGCCTAGTCTGCTGGTAAAACACTGTCGCACTACGGAATAAAAATCAAACTCAAAACTCCCCGCAGGTTTTGGTAAAGAATCATTAGAGATTTCAGAAGACATCAGCAGTATCAGTGAGAGGCCAGTATACCTGTAATATATTCAGGTCATTGGACCCCAAAGCCAATTTAAAGGAATCGTGAAAAATATCCTGTCAATATTCCCTATTACGTATAGAATGTAAGTTATTTGCCAGTTTTTCTGGATTTTTTAATCATTTTTGACATTTTTTAACAACATTTCAATAAAAACGAGGGTAAGAAATGCCTTTGGTAATATTTATTTTTATGATAATCGAACTAAAATCCAAGGTATAAATTTAAGCATTTTTTTCCCACAACACGACGATATGGTGAAGTATAAATATTTATAATGAGGTTTGGGTACCCAGGAACCGGTTTAACCCTTACGCTAGTTTTTGCTTGTGCCAGTACCAAGTCCGGATATTCCGAGTTCGTATCGTTATTTACGTTTTTCTTTTTGTATTTCATTTGTGTTTTTCTACTTAAGTTTGCTTGTGGATTTTAAATAGTGATTATAATTTTCGACCTTTGAAGGTGTTTACTGTTACTCACAAGTGAACGAACTAATAGACATTCGGACGGACGGACGTACACGTAATGAAGTTGAACTGAATATCTCACCACTTTGTATTTCGGGGTTTAGAAATGAGATGAAGTAGGTTTTTGTCTCTAATATTTATCCTATTATTAATTAATTAATTAGGATTTATTATTGAAACAAAAACTGGTCAGATTATGTCCGTCTGTGGTAATGAAAAACAAGAATAAAAATAATGTTCTATTACATAAAATGTATTGTAAAGGCTTTGTCTCGTGTTCATTTACTTTACATTATGTCATTATTTATTTTTGTAATATAACTCCCCATTTCGTCTCGTGGTGGGGATAAAAATATTCATTTTTATGTTATTTCTAAGTTGACATTTAACTATCATATAACTATCATATAAATCAATTCATCCTGTTAAACTGAATTTAACGCGAATAGGTTTTCATACAATTGTAATTTTTCTTGAAATATACCACAATAAAAATAACGAAATAAATATATCGAGATAACGATATCAATATATATCGTGATAACAATTTAATTATATCGATATAACGATTTATTTATATGGAGATAACGATATAATTATATCGATATAACGATATATATATCGAGATAACGATATAATTTATTTTTATTTTTGTTTCTATTTAGGTCCCCTATGGGCTTCCGTACCTTGGATAGAAAATTGCGTGTTTGATCGACAAGGGTGTGGTGGCTCATGATGTACTTGGCTTCGAAACATAAACCTTTTACAGCACACACAAATAAACACCGGTAGCTCTTTATTCTTCCGCAAAAACGCAATTCTATCTCTTTCCACCTTTCGTTCTCCACAAACTACAATCACGCTTTGTTTAATACAATTGAAAAGTCTTTTAAAGTATTTGTATATTATTGATTATTGCACAATACCTCATCTTTATTTTTAACTTCTGGTTTTAAATTTATACATTACTGTTCTTTTTATCATATCTATATTTATAAATCTGGCTAAGCGATATTGCAATACCAATCCCATCATCCTCTACAAACCTGTTCCCAGTACCACCTATAGTAAATGTTTATAATACTTTTCAACTTCCACAAGGAAACAGGAAAAAATAAACCCCGCCCCGTTTTATCAGGACGAAACTGGACGCCATTTTGATTTTCGAGAATCTGAAATTCCTATTGGTCAATAGTCTTCTGTGCATGCGTTCTCCTCACTACGCAAGCGTACTCCTCACTTCCCCCCAAGAACTGTCTATATAGCTAGGCTATTCCATAGCCTAGCTAACTAGGCTATTCCATAGCCTAGCTAACTATTTAGAATATCACATTTATTTGCATTTCATTTGTGAAATCAATAAATAATCTACATCCGCACACAGTGTCCGCAAGTTTGTACATATGCATGCACAAAGAACTATGGTCAGCATCCTATTGTCATATGATGGCAATATATCATTTCTTCTTTAATTAAAAGTGTTATGGCAACTTCAGATGCGACCAAAACTAGCTATGTGGCAATAATCTTGAAAAAAAATAGCAAATGACAGTCTGCGGAATGGAGCCTAGATTGTAATTTATTTCAATAGCTTATGCGACAAAAAACATTTACGTAGTCATAACATTGCTTATTTGATTGCTTTGATCACATGCGTAGCCAAAAAACAACAAAATATCTTGAAAAATTAACATATCCTCAGAAATATCTTTTTTGTCAATTATTCTAAAAATGATGCATATGACGCCATTTTTGTTTTAAATTTTTATATTTAGTCTTTGAATTTTGCGAATTAATCTCTATTTCAAATCATTACATAGTTTTTAATGACTTTTTATTTAATTTTGGACGATTTTAATTCATTTACTTTGACTTGTTCTTCAAGGTAACCCTTTTTACCCCAAATTTCGTACAGTTTGGTTTACGACAACTTCCTCTGGTAGTTAACATTACAACCTTTCATATGAGCCAATAAAATTCCGTGAGGCTTTTTGGTCATTTAAACTTTTAAAGTAAGCGACTTTTCTAATACTCACCGCTTGAACCCAATTGAAAAGTTCTTTGCATTTCTGAACGAAACTTGGTAACAATAACCTTTGGGTTGATTCTTTTTAAAGAGTGTAATTATGCTGATTATATTGCATCCGAGATATTGTTTATCATAAGACCCAATAGGAAATGAATTAACAGATTTTTAATTTGAAACTACTGTGTCATATGGAACAAAGCTTTTATTCGTGGATGGTTTCCTTTGAAAATTGTGATTATTATGTTGGTACTTCTCCCAAGATGAAAACAATCAGGAAACAGAATCTATCTAAGACCTTGAAAAAATGCTTTCAATAATCTTCTCTGAAACTACTAGACAGTTTGACCTTTAAAATGTGCTGAAATCACGTCCAAGATTTCAACTAGCTGTGAACAAAATTCAATATATGACCCAATGGCCTGTGGATAATATAAAGGTCCAGATGAATGGTGCAGGTTCTTTTCGGTACTAAATATACTATTTGTAGATTATTAGTTTCACACGGTTGGCTTTTACAATGTGTGCTTGTTAAATTGTTCTTGTTTCTTGTGTGAAAATGTTTGGTAATTCACGGGCATATAAGCAGTGAATGCTAGTTCAATATATGTAAGACTGGTGGAGATGTATATCTTATCGAAAACAGCGGACAAATAATAAAATACTGAAGTTACTGTTGATTCATTTTTCTGCTATTGATCGTTTCGACAACTTATGTCTCTTCAGTGCAGATCAAATTAGAAACATATGGTAGACCAGAAACCGAAAGATAAATTAAAGCTTACATAGAACAAATAGCCAATTGATCTAGCTAAAGACCGAGCTTTGCGACGCTACCAACAGAACAATCCTAAAAAAAATATTTGAAAAATTGCATTTAGTCGGGATACAATCCCACATGATACGGTCGAATTATAAACACAAAATTGTATCACCTCAAAATAAAAAAATACCTTCATCTGAATTATTTTCCTTCTTAGTTGAGAAGACGTTGTCACCAAGTAGGAAAAACAACCCTACTATAAAAATCAGGAAAACAAATGCAACTTGCCATAATCTGGTTTTTGTTATGCTTGGTTCCATCGGTTGGTCTTGATGTACCGTTAACCTTCTGACATTAATTTCCATTTGAATTTTTAGTGTTTCATACAAATTGTTGTCTTGCCTTACTCCAGTCAAGCAACGGAAATCTCCTTGAATAGTTGTTACAATATCACAAGTAACCTGGTCTAACAGTCCGTCAGGTATTTTCCTATTTTGTTTTATCTCTGCCAGTGACAGCAATGACGTTTTAGCACTTTGAGTACATGCTATCTCGGGAATTCTCAATAAGTTTTCAAGGAAGTTAATTGACAACATCTTTTCTATTTCATGTAACTGTAGAGAATAGTTATGCCCAAAGTTTTGATTTCTGACTCTTTGAACGTCTGCAAAAATGATAGGATTTCCAATACAGTTAAAGTTCTTCATATTTCTAAATAATGACAATAAAGCTCCCATATCATGAAGAAGACCTCCTTGTCTAACTGCATTATGATTTTGAACAAATACTTTGGCCATTTCTTGAAACGAAAATGGAAGGTCTATGGTATCTATTTCTTTCCAATTTCGTCCCAGTGTCTCTTATAATTGTTAAGTCTCCGTAGTTCATTCTTCCATGACTTGCAAGCGTCGCACCACTGTACAAAGTGTGGCCCATGCCTTCTACTGCAATTAAAATTACATCGACTAATTGAACATTTCCTATACACCTGCTGATGAATTGTATAGAGAGAATCCCGAAGAAAGTCTTGTAGTCCATCGACAGTTAGTTTTAGAGCTACTGCTACGGAAATGAAATTGTCGAACTTTTCTGGTTCTAGCATTCTAAACTTGGGAATATTTGTCACGTAATTTCACTTTACCAATTACTAAAAATGTTGACAAAACATATTACTGAATCCATGTCCTGTATATAAGTTATTGAAATGTGTAATGTCTCTTTTCAGAATGGTTGATCTAGTAACTTGATATGCAAGCAAGTCAATCGATTCATTTAAATCGTCATTCGAATACCTGCACGCTAAATGCATTTATATTACACATTTAATTTTTGTTTATACATGTGGGATCATGTGGATCTACGCATTAGAGAGGAACTGTCATAGTGCAATATCACCCCTATTTAGCTGAGTTCTCGACGAACGGTTTAGGTAAGTGGAGTTCGCGTTAAATTGGTTTAGTCCGGTTGAATAATGTTTAGGCCGGTTGAGTAAAAATGTACATTTTTTTTAAATTTTCAGTAACATTGGATAATGTTTTGTCCCGGTTCAGGATAATGTTTAGGTATGGTTTTTGATATTTAAACATTACTTGTACCTCAAGGCATCAAACCACCAATTCAACCAATCAGAGTTGGAACGTATGAGAAAATAGACTTTTTGAATCTAAAGATAGACTTTGTATTCTTGCACCTTTAAAACTATTCAAGGGAATTTGATGAGTGATACACCCTATTAGATTTCTTTCAAGACCAAGGTCAATTGACCAGGTGTAATTTTAGATCACTTAAAAGAGGGGAATTCCCAATGACTATTTTTGCGCAATGTTCGTATTTATAGGTGGCCTTCCCTGACACACCGGGAATCTCTTAGAAGGCTTTAAAGGTATGATGAAAATTTGATATGATGTAGAGCAGGTATGTGCCTTTCACGAAATGTATGGTCTTGGCAAGGTTAAACTTAAGGTAAATTGTCCATTGAGATTTGAAAATTCCAAATTTTAGTTGAAAATGTTTAAGAAATGAATAGGTGGTTTTACACCTCAAGACAGAATTAGCGAACATTTTGAAAAATGTCTTAAAAAGTTGTTAATAGCCTAAACTGATGCAAAACATGTATGTATGATGAATAAGAGGTAAAGAATGAAGTTTTAGCCAGCTGGTGCCACAATTTTGGCTAAAAACAAATGCTATGTAATATTTTGGTATTTTTACACTGAAATACCACTTTTATGCCATTTTAATGATTTTGAGCAAAATAAGAAGGGTTAACTGTGTAAAATAGTTTGAAAACATCAAATGCAGGCTGATTTTACAAAAGAATTTGTCACTGTTTTGAATATGTTTTCATTTTTTTTTCAAATTACATGTCGATCCATGTCTCGAACAAATGCGACAACACTGACTGAGGTGCCTCATATAAAAATCTGTCTGGTTTGTATACAATAATTTTTTAAAGCAGGAATGGTGCTTATATATGCAGTTTAATGTGAACATGAACCTCAGAAATAAAAAATATCATGCTGTTTTTCAACTAAACAGTGTAAAATTGTCATTTTAGGGTCCACAGTGTCAAAACAAGGGCCAAGTCCAAATTTTATCATCTGATTTTTGGAAAATATTTTTGACTTTGTCACACTTTTCATAAATTTGCATTTGTTTTATTATGTTATTTTCTTTAAATATTATATATTTAATCACCCTAAGGGAAATAAATACTCCCTTGTGGATTTTAAGTTTTAATACTATCGTTGTACCTATTCATATTGGGCTTTTGGGCTAACTCACAAACCTAATATTCTTCAGATGCTCAAAAAATAAACAAAACTGGTTTTCCCTGTCTTCTTGATCTCTTTGCATCAATTTCTGTATTTAGAATGCTATTTGTATTACCACAACCAAAGCAAAGACCATTCAAGTGCAAAAATTTACCTCAGAAGCACCTTCTCAAAGTGGGGGGATGGTGACATTTTGTAGCATAATTTCATAATTTTAAAGGCATGTTTGAACATTTGCAGCTTCATTTTGATAGAAAAATACTCTAATGGCTAAGTATTAAACATGGGATTAGATTCATTATATAAAAGAAGTGATTTTGGTTTTGTGTCCATGTTTAAAATCTATGAGTGATTATGCTTAATCAAAGCACTGAAAACACTAAATCTATGACTTTTTGAAAAGTGATGTAAAGGAGAGAAAAATTCAGAAAGGATGTTATTTTCTGTATACAATTTGGAAATTAACTAAAAACATGATGAAGTGCAGCAATTATACTGGGGGATGTATTAATATCATGTTAAGGTATCAAACCACCAATTCAACCAATCAGAGTTGGAACGTATGAGAAAATAGACCTTTTGAATCTAAAGATAGACTTTGTATTCTTGCACCTAAAATACTATTCAAGGGAATTTGATGAATGATACACCAATTAAACATTGATATACTAGGTTTCTTTCAAGACCAAGGTCAATTGACCAGGTGTAATTTTAGATCACTTAAAGGGGGGGGGGGGATTTCCAATGACTATTTTTGCGCGATGTTGTGACGTCGTGGTACGTATTTATAGGTAGACTTCCCCGACACACCGGGAATCTCTTAGAAGGCTTTAAAGGTTTGATGAAAATTTGATATAAAGTAGAGCAGGTACAATGTATGTGCCTTTCACGACATGTATGGTCTTGGCAAGGCTAAACTTAAAGTAAATTGTCCAGGGAGGTTTGAAAATTCCAAATTTTAGTTGAAAATGTCAAAGAAATGAATTGGTGGTGTCACACCTAAACATTACCCAGCTTAATAGGGGTGAATATTCCCGATTTGAAACGTGAATATTGTAGTATTAGGTGTACGAGATATTTTTGATTTGAACTGAAAATGAATGGAAACACCCAAATGTCGTGTATGACATCATGCATTAAGTCAACATTGAACATATTTTGCTACAGCAAATGTATGAAGGAAATTACTTGCAAACAACGGCAGTAGAATACCGAAGGAACAAAGGGGTGAAATTCACAAAAATCGAAGTCCAAAGACAGGGCAAACACGAGAACACAGAAAACAATGACGTTAGACACAAAAACAATGACGCCAGACAGACACAAAGCACAGAACCAGAAACCACAACATTCAGAACAAAGGCTGCAAATTAAGTCTAAGCTAAATGCAACAGCCTAATATGAAATGCGATCAATTTCTGTTCTGCATTTTTATATTGCAATAATTTCGTGGTATATTTTTCTTTGAGGATACTCTCTGCTATGTTTGCTTTTAATATATGTTGTTTTATCTATACCACATGTTTTTTTTTTCCTTCTTTGGTTTCTTTTTCATCTTTAACCTCATCAGCTTCATTGATTATTGAGGATATAAATGTCCTTTACCGTTTACCGTGAAATGGCCCTTTTCTGCTACCGTTTACGTCTTTATCGATCAAATTTTTACCGTGAATCGCTAAGCGTGAATCATGAAAGGGCCTAAAATGTCATACCGGTAACGTCAAAGAGTACCCCATTCACACCCTCATTAATGTGCTAACAGTAATATTTCTGTTCAATGATTGCTGTTGTGTAGTTTTCGGGTTTTTTGTGGGAGTTCATCAGATTCCATTCTTGCCATTCCGTTTGCTGATCAGAGCTCCTCAAGGATAGTTCCTAAAACAAAACCATATGTATAGATCTGTGTAGTCCTCTTTATCTCTACTATTGTCAATTATCGCTGTTTTGCACTAAACGGAAATCTAATTCAAAGGAGACTATTTTGTATTATCTTTTCGTTTAAGTGAATATTTAAGAAAGTGATAACCGAACCGTCAGTCTGAAAAGAACAATCCAAGGACAATGGCAACGTCGGAAAAACAAAGAAACAATATTTAAGATTATATCATTCAAGAACTTATCGCTGGCACCTACCCCGAGCTCACTTCTTCTTTAGGATGGTATTTTTCATTTAATTGAAGAAATCCTCATAGAAAGCATCACCATGACATGTTTATGGAAAGAACTTGATCATTAACCTTCTATGTATGCATTTTTGAGTATACGTTTAATATTTGTTATTGCGTAATTGTATTTTGGCATTAGTATTTACCTATCCATTGGCCGCCAGCAACTGATTATCAACCTCACGTATACACAATATAAGTGATCATTCACTTTCTAAAGAATCTGTTTTTTAAAAGCTCTTATTTCTTTCTAATCTGATCAACAGAGATCCTCACCTGCAATATTTCTGTAAAATGGTGAGTAAACTGTTTAATACATTGCAGTGTTCGTATGGAATATTATGTGGAATGAAAAATATGAACGACGTGAAGTTATTCATTTCCGTTTGTGAATTGAACAATTGTGTTATATAACCATACCAAAATAGCATATTAAAAAAAAGTTTAAACACTTCATGCATGAAAATAATTTATTCTTAAGCATTAAAAGACGATTTGCAACCCTTTTCATTATCAGGTTTTCTGAAGAATTTATGCTGTTCCTTTTACCTCATATGGTATTAGTGTGAATCAAATACATCAGGTTTCTACTCTCGCATAAAATTGTTCATCATTCGACAGTATCAGAATAATTTTGAAAGACACTAAATGAATTCTTTATGCTTTCTGTATTGTTACTTCCAGTTGTAGGATGGTGTTATGTCAAAATTACATCAATAAACAAGTGGCAATATTATTGATTGGTAATTACTTACCTTTCCTTGGTCTACGATTTTTTTTTAGATTTGTCCTACTATACCTTTTCCTCTATTCAAAGCATAAACTATTCCCCCCTGTAATGCGGAAACAGATTTTACCTGATAAAAGTATTTTTGTCATCAAGCACGACCGAGTCTATCCATGGGAAATCTTAAAACGAGCTCATTATTCCATATACAACCTCTAAAAACATATGTAATATTAGGTTATAAATTCATATATATTTTCCAAAAACCAGTTTAAAGGAAAAGTTTGCTACGATGAAAAACGGTTTGTAGTATGCTTGCTTTTCTTATTCATAATTCTTTTTGTCACATTTGGAGGGCTATTTATGAACAGGAAGTTGGTATGCCGATGGGCAAGAATTGTGCTTATCTACTCACATACTTTTTCTTATATTTCAACGAAAAAGACTTTCGTGAGGCATTCATAAAGACTCTCATAAAATAAAAGATGCTAGATCCTCCAATCTCACTTATAAATACGTTGATGATGTTCTTTCCATTAATAACGCATTTTTTTCTAAATATATCCCATCAATATATTCGAAAGAATAAAAAAAGGATGGATCTTCATCTCTATTGGACTTGCATCACACACACACACACACACACACACACACACACACACACACACACCAAGTTGAATAACATCAATAAATCAATAAATTTTCTTCTGCTGTACACATGTTTCAATTAGAGTGAAAACAAAAATGGAAAGCCATCACCAAGAAAAAAAATACGACACAAGGAATAACTTAATTTAGGTTCTAAATTATCATTTCGCTAACATTAGAGTAATATTCAAACTTCTCCTGCTTCCAGAGTGTATATTTCACAGTTACGCGAGCGGTAGCACCAATTATTCGGACTTCATCATTAGCCGTAGTTATATCCTTGACCGCCAAATATTAGGAAATTCCAAAAAATCTATCTCATGTGATCATCAGAAAAGTTCTTTAATAGATATCGGTCCCTTGTGGATAAACTCAAAGTATCCGTCCGTGATTCGTTGAGATTATTTTTAAACTCAGTACTGAAATTAACATTTGTTTTGATTTGAAAGTAAGCGAGAACCGAACCGTCAATCCAAAACGAATTATCCAAGGACAATGGCAACATCGGAGACAACAAAGACGTGAGTACGGTACAGAAAAGAAAAATGAAGACACACAAACACAAAGATGAACAACACGGACCCAATAAAAAACCATGGGTGAGATCAGGTCCACCGATAGAGTAATCATCTGCTTCTTATGAGACACCCGCTATGTTGAACATATCAAATCAGGTAGTTAAGTCAAATCTGTCAGAGGAAACAACAATGAGCTCTGTCCTTAGCTGAATTTTGGCTTTTCTATTCAGATCCTTTTGGTTATTTGTTCTCTATCAGCTTTTACAAGTTTTTGGTTTAAGGACTTCCAAATGTTTTGGTTTTATCTGTACTGATGAGACATAAGTTGTCGAAATGCGCATATGCAGAAAATAAATTAGCAGTAACTTCGGTATTTTGTTATTTATTACCACTGGGCCGATTCCTCTGCTGGTGGACTGTTAGTCCCCGAGGGTATTCACCAACCCAGTAGTCAGTACTTCGGTGCTGACCCGAAAACCGATTTTATTGAAACTTGTATTATCTAAATTTACAAAATTTTGTTTAAAACTAAGGAGTATCTCCCTCTTGCACAGCCCTGTCCTTAGCTGAATTTTGGCTTTTCTATTTAGATCCTTTAGGTTATTTGTTCTCTATCAGTTTTTACAAGTTCTTGGTTAAAGGACTCCAAAATGATTTGGTTTTATCTGCACTGATGAGACATAAGTTGTCGAAATGCGCATATGCAGAACATAAATTAGCAGTAACTTCGGTATTTTGTTATTTAAGCTTTAAAGGGAAAGATCTGTTGTCATCTGGATATCCATAGCGGTCCACAAGATGGTGATGTCGACCGTAAAACTTTTGGAGGGATGACTTCAAGTTTTGGGTAACATACTCTTGTTGAAGTAGCCTTTTTGTGAGCAAACCGGGCTCTATCAAGGAAGTCAATGTATCGAACACAGGCTCTTGAATAGCGAATGAGCTGGGAGATGTAAACTCCGTGTGCCGGCACTGTTGGGATGTTGCTACAAAGAAAAGATAAGTTGACTATTGGAAAAGTGAAGTCATCGCGTTTGTCGCACAGCTTAGTTTGAAGTTTACCTCTACTGCGAATTTCAAGATGAAGGACAAGGAATGAGGCCGAATTGGAAGTGTCTGTAGTATCCTTAATTTCGAGCTCTTTTGGATAGATCAGATGAAGAAAATCACCAAAGCGAGGGTTGTTTAGTGACAAAAGTGGAGAAACAGATCAGCTAAGAGATGTGCACAGTTTGTGCCCATAGGAATTCCGATAGTCTGTTGAAAAACAAGTCCTTCAAACTGGACAAATATATTGTCGATCAGAAACTCTAACATTTTAATCACTTCTTCCTCTGTATATTTTTTTCTCCGATTCGGAGTCATTTTTTACAAAGTAGGCTTGTTCTCTACCTACAACAATGTATCTATATCTTCGTTCACCGTTCTTACATGAGAAACAACATCTATATATTAAACCTTTCAGCTGAGATTTTAGTTGTTCATGGTAGTGTATAGTGTGGAGAAGTCAAAAGTTTAATGCTTTTACAGTGTGATAATGATCTACAGTTTAAGATGTCAAGTAGATCTTTGGAGTTTTTCAAAATCCACATTTCATTTACACCGCTTCTTGAGAGGCAAGTATCACAGTTTTTGAAGGCCCTCATTAACAGCTGTCAAGATGGAGGTTAGCAATAGGTTTTGTAGGACATTTGGCAGATCCAGCGATGTATCGTTCTATGTATGGACATTTATGTAATTTTGGTACCCAGTACAAAGAGGGGTGATCTGTGTCTTCATTCTTGGTGGAAATCCCGAAGGAAAGCAAAACAGATTTATGGTTCTGTAATATCTCCTCCTTTGACAGAGTAGTAGCTGCGTAAGATGGATTGCCTTTGGAATCATCAATGCCTAGTTCTTTCTTTAAACAATTTATGTAATGATTTTTGCAAATAAAAAGGATATTATTTGGGGACTTATCGACAGGAACGACGACATATTTGTCATGAATGGAGGACAAATAACTTACCACATCAGCATTTTTGAAAATTGATGATGCTTTAGTTCTCATTGACCCTCGTAGCTGATTGATTCGTTTAAGAATCATTGACCTCACAGCCTTAATCCACTCTGAAAGGGAATCAAGTAGAAAAAGAAGGGAAACGGGGAATATGTCAAAGAGACAACGACCCAAAGGGGGAGTAATAACAACTCAAAGCCACAATAAGATCTTCAATGAACGGCGAGGAAACCCCACAACCAACGGCAGGTCGGAGTCGGCCCCTAAATAAAGAGTAATCAAGTTCAGCGAAATAAACATCATCCTAGACTCCTATAGACATAAAGTAAACTAACTAGAAAAAAGACAAGACACACAAAGGCTTAATAAACTTCCCGACTTAGGACAGGCACAAACCTGCTACGGTGGGGTTAACTAGTTTTATTGGGCCAAAACCTTCCCCCTAAAGCCAATGTGATAAATAAAAAAACAATCGTAACAACAGTAAAATTCAGTTGGCAACAGGACTGAGTCAATTGTGAAAAATGAAACTTAAAGAACTAAATATACGTGCAAAAACATGAAATCACAAGAGACTACTAGCAGTTAAATGACATGCCAGCTCCAGACCCATTACCACCTGACAAATTAAGTTATGTACCCTCAGTATACAGTTCCACCAAGATCCCTTCCCGTGTGGAGTTCAGCATAATGGTTTCATGCATATACCGGAATACATAACCCGTGTCCATGCAATACTGATTTTAGAAATTTAGAATGTGTTTAGTTAAAATGCAAAGACCCTATCAAAAAATCAATGTTAATACCAAAGAAGGCCATGCGTAATGAAGTGACGACAATACCGTAATTATAACCCTTATGAATTAGACGATTTAAAGGTTTTATAAGTTTGTTAGGCGAGTTTAAATATTTTTTACTCTTATGTAAAACATTACCGTAAAATAAGGGATGTGAAATACCAGCCTTGATTAGATGTTTACAGGTTGCATTGTATTTATGAACTAAGTCTTTATATCGATTCTTCATCTTGTTCACGCCTAATCATTTTCTGGCGTAGTCCTCTACAGCATCCGTAAGAAGTTTGAAATTTTGATCCCCGTTGATGGAACGCGGTTCACGGAATTTAGGCCCTTTTGCAAGGACATCACGGAGATACTCATTTTCAATGATGGTCAAATCCCCCGTTATTACGTGACCACAGGGACTATATCTGTATAGTGAATCAGAACATGAACAATCGTGTGGTTTAGACTTGAGGTCATCGGTGGTAAGGTTTTGCAATACACGTTTATGGTTGAAAATTTTAGACGCGATTGGTGAAGTATAGGTGCAAAAAATTATCGGTACTGATGTGTGCTTGAAATATGGGGGTATTTTGTTTTTTACATTTGTGTGATAGAAGACATTGCCTAGGATAATAGCATCCAAATCCTTATTAGCGAATTTGATGAGTAGAAATGAACGGCGTTCTTCTACATTGGCGTGTTCTTTAACAGGGTTGAATAACCTATGTTGACCAATATCAAGTATAACAGCATCTAACTTTTATGAAGATGAGGATTGATCAGTGCAGGTATTTTCTAAAGACGTTTTATACAGAGAATTCAATTTAGTAAGTACAAAATGTAGTAAAGAATACAGTTTTGTACAAATGTGATATGTAATCCTTTTTTTAACGAATAACAATTTATTGCACTTTCATGGTGTTATAAGTCCCTTTGATGGTACAACGATCCCATCAAGGTTCTTCCCTGTAATATCAGTCGCCAGACTAAACCAGGGGATTTTGTTGACGAAATCATAATCATAATAAGGGTTAAATATTACAAAAAGGCACAAATAGTATACAAATCACCAAAGTTAACTTTATCGGAATAAATCCTAAAGGTTTACAAACGAAAGGAAGTAAGCCTTGTATAGTAACATCATGAAGTGTTGGTGATGTATATGGCGATGGCCATGGATTCGTTTTCGTCTGGGATTGTTATCAAAAATGCGCATCACATTTATATCATTACATTTCGGGCTGGATAGATTACCTATACTGTCAAGTTTGTCGTTACAACCATACGGTATTACCGTCTATAATTTGCTTATCCAGTATTCTTTTCTTTTTGTCTACGAAGAGGTGTACTTAGATTTGGATTGTTCGTAGGATGGTAAATTTTTTCTAGAATGCGTACTTTCATGGAGAGAAAAGAATGATCGGGTTGATTAAGATGTTGGTAAATGGTTGGAAATTTCATCTTGTTGATTCCTGATCTATGTCCGTTCATCCGTTCGTTCAGTCTTCCTTTCGTTTCTCCGACATAAATAAGGCCACATAAATTACATTCTATACCGTAGACAAGATTTTTAGAAGCACAATTAAGATCATCATAGCTTCTGTATGATACGTCTTATTTGTCAAATTACTAGTAAAGAACGCATCTGTTATCAAAATTGCACATGTTTTACAGTTTTTAATCTTACATTTTATCCATCCATATCAGACTGAACAATGTAAGTCTGAGTGACTATCTGGTCCAAATGATTTGCTAAGTTCCAGGGCAACCTGAGGGTTTCCTAAGCCTACCAAAAATTCCAACACTCATGTAAGCATCTCAAGCCTTCAATTCCCTATAATCAATATGTCTCATGAGCACTACCCTGAACCTTAACTTCCTGAGAACAAGCTTCTAAGACTTCTTAGTCTCAACATTGGTTAATACTGTTCTAATGAACATACATATACTCCATAATAAATACTTGTCGCGTTTGTGTCTCATATTCATATACCATATAGCCATCTTGTATGTCCAAGGCCTCAGAGTGGATAAAGAATTAAGAGCTTTGCCTACCAAATGGCCATATAGACAAGATTCATAATTCTAAGTTGCTGTCTACTGTATACGTCGAATAAAATATCCAGTAAAATTATACATTTTTATTATTTACATAAAATACCAACACTTCATTCACAAACACAATTTTTTAACCATCATACATGAGCATACGATTTACACTATATTTATAACAAACTAATTAATTCTTTCTTTGGCGTCTTGGGGGCTACTCTTAACCTATTACCTAACTAAAACGCTTGTCCCACACTCTATTAGTATGTGGTAGAACCAAACATACCTGTACATTACTCATACCGGAATATTGGTGCTAAAATAATGCAACAAAATCATGCTTGTTTACCGCGGTAGAACCCAGCAGTGTAAGAGAAATAGGCGGTAGAACCCTGCCTAGTAAATTAAAAAGGGATCAAAAATAGGCGGTAGAACCCAGCCTGGTAATTTTAAAAAAGTATCCAAATTAGGCGGTAGAACCCAGCCTAGAAATTCTAAATAGGCGGTAGAACCCAGCCTAGTAAATTTAAATATGAAATTCGAAATAGGCGGTAGAACCCAGCCTAGTAAAATAGCATTACTGTGGTAGAACCAAACAGTGTACCAAAGCCAAATATTGCAGCGTTGTACCTGTAACTAGCATCAAGCAGTAGACACAAAAATAGATAATTATGCGGAAGATCCCAGCATAATAATAAAACTGCGGTAGAGCCCAGCATTAAAATCAAGCATTAGATGATCTGAATTCATATGAAATCCAGTCAAGGTAGATCCTACTATACAAAATAAAAAAAAAACAATTCTTAACTAGATCTGCTATAACCATAAGGTCTTACATATAACTAAAACTTGATGTATAAAACATTGATTATGCAGGCCGAATGAACTCAACGCCAGTTAGAGTGAAGCCTCAAAGAATCATACGTCATGTTATTTATTTATGACCCTTGATATGAGTTTAAGTGTACATGTCTATTAAGTTAAACAAAGTATGACCCTATAACTAAATGCTGTTTGTATGACTATAAGTACTTAGTGTTTCTTGGTCAATGTACTAGTAGCATATACATGAAAATCACATGTAGTCCTATATCTGGACCTGAACAATGCACCTGTAAATCACTCACTTACATATACTAGTAAAACTTGAAGCCATATTTTGCTGAGCTAAACTCATAATATTTCTATCAACTCTAATATACCTGATATAGCAATCGGAATTACACCTACCTAAGGATTTTATAATGGGATCCTCTACACCGGCTGCTGCTGCAGAAGTTGCAGCCCCTATACGAAAAAAATGACCTGAATACAGCCAATCATTATAGCCTGATCTCCTTAAAGCTTCTTTTAGCCAGCCAACGAAAGTCGAGCGAGACAAAGGTCTAAAATCAAACTTTTGCTCCACAAATAAAGGACAAGAAAGAGTTGCACCTTGACTAAGTCTGATCTCTAGGTAATTCCTCATGGCGCGGACAGGCAAGAAATCACTGTTCTTAAAGATTACAATATTTACACCTTTGTTGAACGGGTCGCATTTAGAAGAATGTAAATGAAGAGAATAAATGTCGAACTCAGATTGCGTATTAACAGTCATATCTCCTACCGATAGCTTGGATACACCACTCTCCTTACAAGTAAATTCGCCGCATCTCAGAAAACCAAAGAATGCCATTTTGAAAATACACTGCAACATCAAATCAATAAAAGGAGAAAACTTTCCATTCTGTACATTGTTTCACAATTTCCATAAAACTTCTGCTGTAATAGGGAACCTTTTCTTGGATGAGTTAACTTGCACCTTATGAATGCCTCGTAAAATATAGTCTAATATTGGTGTTTCCTTCAAAGGTTCAATGTATGATAACGTAGTAAAAAATGCCTAATACTTGATTGTCTCAAATTTTAAATTCAAAACATATTTACAATAAGTGACAAAAAATATAAAATGTTTTTCATTTATCTGACATATACACCTATTCACATTAACAAAATTGTTCAACTTTAAAAAAATTTGACAAAACAATTAACACCTGATTGATACACTTGTCTTGTATTTTTACTTAGTGATGCTTCCCATAGTTCATTAACCATCTTGTTTAGTCCATCATCAGTTGATTTGGTTGCAAACTCTGTGTTGGTGACAAATTGGCGTTCGGAGAAAGCATTCTGAATTTTCTCATCTGAAAACGAGACAGGGCATCTGCAATACAATTTTGTCTTCCCGGAATCCCGGAATATGCTTAGAATGAATTATAAAATTATGAACCGCTGAGTGATATGTGAACTTTCTCATCAACTTCATTATACTTGAAATTTTTTTATCTTCCTTTGTTAATAATTTCAACTGTAGTAGCATTATCACAATAAAATAGAATTCTCTTTCTGCTCCACAGATGACCCCATAGAACACACGACATGACAATTGTGTATAATTCGAAAAAAGCCATAACGAAAAAAGGCATAAAGTGTGTTCATTCGAAAACATGGGAGATGTCCTTGAAACCACGAAGAGTTTGTTGCGTCAGTGTACAATTTTATATCAGCGGCTATAGTAACGTAGTCATTCAGAAAAAACGAAACGCCATTCCAACCTTTAAAAACCTCGCACACATAGCCAAGTCTGGGTTACAATTTTTTAATGTGAATATGATGAGTTAGTTTATGGACTTTCGTCGAAAACTTTATCAAATGCGACACAAAAGAACGCCCTGAATGAATAACCCTACTACATTTGTAGCAAAATTAAGATGTCCTAACAAACTTAACAATTCACGCTTGGTGCACGACTTCCTTTGACTAAAAGATTCTAAAATTCCTTGTATCCTGTTAACTTTTTGCAAGGGGAGTCTAGCTTCCATCTTAATAGTGTCAAGAATGATACCTAGTGGGTACTCTAGTTCAGTACATGGTCCTTCAGTTTTCTTGTCAGATAGCGGGATACCTAACATTTTAGAAATGTTTAACAATGTCTCTTTAATCAAGTTAGCATCCTCCCCTGATTTGACAATAACCAAAAAGTCATCAAGTAAATGTAAAATATTGTCTATGCCATAGTTATGTTTAGCAATCCAACACACGGCCGATGATAAATTGTCGAAAATCTTGGGACTGGACCTACTGCCAAACACCAGCCTATTGTAGAAATAACAATCTTCCCACTTGATACCATGAAAAGGCCACATTTCCGGAGCCAAGGGAATATTTTTAAATGCATCGGTAATGTCTGTTTTAATAAATAATGTTCCTTTGCCTAAATTTTTAATAATGTTAATAGCGTCATCTATAGAGACATACTGCAGTGAAAACTGATCTTTGTCAATGAGTTCGTTCAAGCTTGGATTGTCGATATCCTCATGTGGAGCAGACAGGCCAACTATTAATCGTTTTTTCTTGCTGTATTTAACTTCCGCAATTCCTATTGGGTTGATTCTGAAAGTTGTGAAGGGAATATTCTTGAACGGACCAAATATGTAACCTTTATCCAACTCACTCTTAATTAATTCAGACACTGATTCCTTGTTTAAAATTGCAGACCTGAGATTCTTACACTGAATTTAATTTGATGGCAAATTTCTTATCCCTGAGTGAAAACCATTTTTAAGCCCGGACACTAAATAACTTTTGAATGCTTTATCTGGATGATTCTGAAGCTCTTTCTCTAATATGTTTACATTAATTGGAGTATATACACTAAGCAAATACACATCAGCCTTATTTAGATACGTTTCGATGGGGCCCCTGGCCTTTGAGACCCTATTCCCTCGTTTTTTGATAACACTGGACAATTTACTTTGGAGTGGTCTCCTTTGCACACTAAGCATAAATGAAGATTCCTGCATCTGAATGCTGAACACCCTTTTGCGCCATTGAAGTTTTTGCAGATCTCGCGACCTTGGAAGTTTACCCTTTCTCTACCGTACGCGTCAGTTTCTTCGGTTCTGTTGACACTTCTTATTCGAACCAAATTTCTATTGCAGAAACTAGAGGCGTGAAATGTACTACCACACAGGTTGCAAGTATTTGGTCTAGTGTTGGCAAAAATGTTGCAAAATAGCGTATTATTGAGAATGGACCAGTCAATGGCTGTGTTGTTATATCTCAAATGGGCAGCAGCCTCTGCTGAAAAACGTTTGTGGTACTCGTAAAAACCTTGTCCATGATATCGGGATGCCATGTCTATGATGTCTCTTTCATATAAATCTAGTTCTGGGCGTCTATTGGGATAAGCTGAACACATGATATTTTTATAAATACCAAAAGCCTGTATAAATTCTCCTATATTCAAAGATTTTGACGTTCTGGGATCTGTTTTAAACTTAGGTTCCCCCTCCGAGTAATCTGTAGCAAAGCCTGTGTCATTATAATATGGGATTAGGAGTGTTGCTAGGTTAATGTCCATACCTGACAAAATGTTCTTTTTAAATTGAGGTGTAATAGTCTCAGCGTATGGTAAGTTTTCTGCTGCATATCCCCATTGGGAAAGTCTGGGCATACCCCTGAGTTGTTGTTCACTGCCAGCTGCAGCACTCGGAATAGATGAATTTAACACTCGATAAGCTGATTCCAAATTAAAGTTGTCCGATATCAGTGCCTGATTAATGACTGAGCTGGTCATGCCAGTGGGAGTGCAAGTGGGCCGCTGCTCTGCTCTTACTATAGCATTAGTAGTATTCGCCGTTCTGTCATTACTAACCACGGACTTTTCGATCATGTAACGGTTTACTTTCACTGATAAACTAGAGCCGTTTTGTTGAAGTGAATGTACTGTAGTGCATAATCTTCCCACAATGTCTATTAGTTCCCTTTCTCGTAGCTGGGCCAATCGTACCTATTCGGCCATTTCTGCTTCACTAAAAAATAAATTCGTATGCACATAGAAGAAGTCCTTCTTAAATTGTTCGCCGGAAGTAACCTTACGAGGTCATATAGTTCTACTGAAGCCATGTGTTCTCTGCTATAAACATTATAGTATATTGTTAAACCTTTTATGAATTTACTGAAGGGTTCCAATTTCCACATAACTTGACAATGACATTTGTTACAGATATTCTGCTTTTTATCCCTAATATTTGTGTGCAGTTCGTCATGGCAACATGGTGATTACAATTCAAGAATCAGGGTACGACCTGAATTTCCGGTTGTATATATATACATTGACCGGAAATTCGATTTTCACCGGCATTGGGGTATTAGAATCCGTTATTTGGCGCGCTTAAAAATCCCTACACCTGATGCATACGAGGTTATATATCCAGTAAATGGCCGAGTAGTTACGGTTATTTATCCAGTAAATGGCCGAGTAGTTACGATTATTTCTCCAGTAAATGGCCGAGTAGTTACGATTGGTAGCTGCGCGCGGCCTTCTCGGTTTTCTTTGTTATTATTTCCGGTATTTCCAAATATGGAAAATGGGCGGTCCTCTACCAAATTTACGTCTGGTGCATCATGGGACGGCTGAATATTCTCAGATCCTCTGTTTGTACTTTCACGATTTAAATTGCCTCTTAAAAGTCTAACCAGCGCCATGCGACGAGCATTAATTGGGAAATTGACATTTCTTCTATTTTATTCTTCTTTCAAGCGCTTCAATGTCCATTTCTCAAATAAATCTGGGTCATGGTTTTTTTATCTATTACGTAATGGGCCCATCTTAATTAAGCCAGATTAATAGCGTTAAAAGAAACTTAAAAATAAACGTTGTTGTGTAAACCAACACATTTCATCACACTGTCATGTTTTTAATCAATAACCAAATCGATGCATAATCCAGTATTGGTCTAGAAAGATCATTACGTCATAGACGCGATCGATAGTTTGGAACATTCACAAATCAATAAATGTATATCGATAAAGCACTGTACCTCTTGATAAAGTTCAATATAACATCTATGAATACGCCGATTGATGTTGAGATTAATATATTGATATTTCGGAAAAAAAAACTTTAAAGAATTTGCAGCAGCCTCATCAAACTTATCGATCTAAACTCTAATAATACGAGCTATTTCATTGGTTGGACGTTTCCTACCCTCATTAGTATGCAAATAAATAATTACTTGTTACTTCCACAGACTGTGCAAAGAAAGGCAACTCAATGTATAAACTCTAATTAACATTTGAGATAGTACAGGTATCATGTGCGCAATTATTGACTTTCGAACAGGGATCCAGTTTTGAACCCAAAGCTGTATTCGGTATTAAGCACTACAACTCCTACGATTGGTGGATAATGAAATTAAATGTTTTAAGATAAAATACTATGTCATGTTACAATTCGGTTTATAGCAAATCTGATTTCAACAATGTAACCCAGAGGTGATAATTTGACCTTTTATGGGATCTGGTCGACACAAAAATATTTTATTATTTTGAATATACCCCTTTTTGAGCCTCAATTTACACCAAGAATCGCCGCGTGACCCCCATTTTTTATTTTGGAATTCGAAAGATCTGTATGAGTACTTGTTATTTTCAGGACCCTCGGGATGAAAAAAAGCCTTCGTCTATTTTTAGTTTATCGCTAAACAGGGGAACCCCCTACGGAAAATGCATTGTAAATAATTGCGCACTTGTAACCTACAATGTTGTTCATTAAGATATATTTAGGTAAAAAATCAATAAGTTAATTAAGACTGTGATTAAAAATTTCATATAATTTAAAAACATATTACTTTTGACCTCAAAAATATCTCATCACAATAAAAACTTATGTTGATCTCGTCAACCAAGGATAACCCATGAAAACACGGAGGGGGGNCGGGGGGGGGGGGGGGGGTCACTTCCTATATAGAGGTATATACAGACGTGCCGCTGGAATGGGCCTGTTTTTTGCAGTTGTCAACTATATGAATGGGTAGTAATTTTTGACATCATGTATCAATGGGTCGTAAATTAACCACAAATGGTCAGAATCTCTACTGGTTGCTGTAATTGATCAAGTATTTATCATTATTTGATGTTTAAGAACATTCCTGCTGTGAAATCAATGGTTTTCTTACTTCATTTACATATTTTTACTATACAGTTGGGTTGGTTATTTTTGAAATTTACTATATGAATGGATCGGTATTTTGTTGTGGGAACTATATGAAGGGGGGTATTTTCAAAATGCCAGCGGCAGCCCTGTACCCAATTCCACCCGAAGTGACCCCCCCCCCCCCCNTGACCCCAAAAATATCTCATCACAATAAAAACTTATGTTGATCTCGTCAACCAAGGATAACCCATGAAAACCTTCCGGTTTATTTCCAATGGGGTCCTTCAAAAATAAGTATAAACGTAATATAATTTATTTATTTATTTAAATATTTCTGAGGTCAAAGTATTAATAGCAGGCGAAAATGGTGGCGCAGTTGGTCTTTAAGGTGGAATCAATGTGATATCAGTTCTTCCTAATATCCAGTAAGTGACATTTCACTTCCTTTTTAAATCGAGTTATGTTGGTGATAGATTTGATGGAATCGGGAAGTGAGTTCCAATCTTGGATAGCGTTATAAAAATATGATGTTGATTCAGTGCCTTTAATCTTAGGTATTACAAAATTAAAGGGACTTGATCGGTTATTATATTTATGGTGTTCATTTATTTTTACAAAGTTGTTTTTAGATATGATGGACATTTATTATTAAAGATTTTATGCGCGTGGTTCAGTCTGTATTGTTTTACTCTTTGCTCCACGTTCAGATATCTCAATTCGGTGATAATTCCGGTGTTCCTATAATCTCTCTTGACCCGAAGTTTTTGATGAATCTTGTACTGTTTTATTTTGAGTCACTTGTAGTTTTTGTTTTAAAGATTTAGATACACCTACATACCAGGAGGAACATGAATAGTCAAAATGACATTGGATAAGAGCCATGGATAATGTTTTCCTTGTTTCCGATGACAGACAATTTGCTTTTCTATACATAAATTTTAAACGAGAGCTAACTTTCTTAATGATAGAGTTTGCAGTTTTTTTTCACCTGATAAATTTTGATCAATTGGGGGGATGAATTATGGCCCTTGATGTGACATGTACTATCGTAACAGGCTCTGGGTAAAACTTCAGATATATTGACATATTCATCCATCCTGCAAGAATTATAGTATCTAACTACTTCCGAGAAAGATTATGGAAGATTTTAGACCATAAAGTATTTCGTCATATTGTACAACAACTATATTTAATAACTTTTTCGATCGCTTTGTCAACAATATTTACAATATGGCGTCGAGTGACAACATACAGAGACACTTGTCTGTCCACTTTAATACCAAATATTTCAAGGGAATTTCTCATGTAGACATTCTGCGTGCTACCGAAAAGCACATTGAAAGGAGTCAAATTAAAGCTATTCAAATTACTGAACGAGATTGTGTCATAACATGTAACGATCAGATGTCCAAAATCAAACTACTAGTGAAAGGCATTGAGATATACAATCGTAATATTAAGTTGATAGATGTGGAGAAACAAATAACAAATATTACTATAAAAGATGCCCCGGTAGAACTTACGGTAGACTTAGTGATATTACAATATGTACATATATGAAATAATATGGGGACGTTGTTCAGGGAACTATAAAAAGGGGGAAAATTAAAGACACAAATATAGAAAATGGAACAAGATACATACAACTTATGAACTGTAAACCCATAATTCCCAACATTACAAACTTTGGGAGATTCATTGTACGACTTTTTGCTGATAATAATCGTACACAGTGTAGACATTGTCAAAGGACAGACCACCCCTCCTACAAATGTGATATGAAACAAACAACTCCCCTGCCAAAAACTTGTTTCAAATGTAAAAGTGAAGATCATATGGTAAAAGATTGTCCTTATTCAGATATTGTCTGTCTTAATTGTGGCAAAGAGGGTCACAAAAAAAGAGTATGTCCACAAAGAGTTGGTTCAAATAAAGAAACAACACATGAAACTGAAAGGGAAATGTATGGCGATTACATTCATGAAATATTAGAAGGCAGAGAGGATTGTGATGTAGATAAAGACACTGAAACTACTGAAAAATCTGAGCAACATGAAATAGATACAGCTTTAAAACCTGATTCTGAATCTGAATCATTAAGTGATATCACAAAGGTAGATGCAAACTAGTGATGAACCAACATGTGTGATCCTTGGAGCATCCAATTGTTGTAGACTTAAATTTGATGCCCCAAACATCTACAATTTGTCAGTTTCAGGTACAACTGCTGAACATATTGACTCTTTACTTGATACTGTAGAAAACAAAATAAATCCAGATAGTGTTGAAAAGGTTATATTTAGTTTAGGAACAAATGATGTGACACAAAACAAAACTGATCATGAGATCATAAGCATAAACATTTCCAATGCCATAAACAAGGTAAAATCAAAATTCCCAAATGCAAACATTGGTCTCTGTAGTATCCTTCCAAGAAAGGGTAAAAGTCCAGCAATTGTTAAGATGAACATAACATCCACTTCTGTAAACGCTTTCTTAGAGAAAATGTGCATGAAAGACACTAGGTTGACATATATAAACCTGTGGAATGATTTCTTTTCTACAAGAGGTAATCCAACTAAATCTCTCTTTGATATCAATGACCCAAGTGGGGTGCATGTATGCCAAGATGGTGCACAAGTCATGTCTTCACTTATGACAGAATATATAGACTTTGAATTTACAGATAAATTTCAATCCCCCTCCACACGCAAGCGTAAAAAAAGTGCATTATCCACTCCAGGCTCAACAGAAAAGCAACAGCAGAAAATGCATAAGCAATCTGAATCATAAACTTTATGTTCTCAGATATTATAACTTTTTAGTCAGTTTCAGGGTATATATATGAAATGAAAAAAAAAACACTTCAGTGGTAATGTGTAAATAATGTTACATATATAAACTTTTATTTTTAACAAATCAAAAAAAAAATACCACCAAAATATTTTTTTAAAAATATGAATACTATATCAATGTACAATATTTGTCCTTGGTGTTTTGTTTATTTTTGTTTAAAAGCTGGAGTGAAGAAAAATATCGTAATAAACAAATTAATGAGTTTCTACCTTGTCATTTCATATCGTCTCGTTAAATGCTAATGGCATGGGAGATAACACAAAACTAAACGCGTTGTTTTATTGGTGTAAAAAGCGAAAATTCGATGTTATATGTTTACAAGAAGCTCACTGTGTGAGTGAGATCGAAAAAGACTGGGAAAGGGAATGGGGTGGAAAAGTTCTTTGGAGTCATTGGACAAAATCGTCAAAAGGAGTGGCAATCCTTTTTAAACCCGATTTAAAAACTGAAGTATCTTTACAGTATAAAGACCGTGTTGGTCGTTTATTATCTTGCGAACTGAAATTAAACGACGGCGAATTTTTAAGGATTCACAATATATACTCTCCCAATATAGGTAACGATCGTAAAATTTTTATCTCGAGTCTCCATTTAGATAATAACGAAAATATTTATAACATTTTAGCAGGTGATTATAATTGTTGTTTAAAAAAAACAATTGGATAGAAAACCGTCACATCCTAGGGATGATATTGGTAAAAATTATAGAACGAATAATCCGACCGTAAAACGTTTTACATTTACGCGTGGAAACTCGCACTCGCGTATTGATTACCTATTCATAAGTTCAACATTAACAAGTAGATTATTATCGACTTCCCCTTCAGTGACCACGACGCGGTAACAGTACATATAAAACTCGATAAAATAAAACCGCGGCCCTGGAGTGTGGAAAATGAATAACAATGTTATAAAATCACCACAATTTAAAGCAGTATTCGAAACTTTTTGGAATGTATGGAAAAATAAAATAGGCGACTTTCAAAATAAACGAGAATTTTGGGACGTTACAAAAATTAAAATTAAAGATATTGCAATAGATATCTCAAAGAAACAAAATCAATCGCAAATAAATGATTGGGAAAACTGTTTGGATAAATTGCTAAAACAAAATGACCCTGAAAACGTAGAAAAAATTAATGAACTAAAAGAAAATATAGACAAATTTTATCAGTCCCAGGCGGATGCTGCTCGAATCAGATCTAGGTGCGAATGGTATGAAAAGGGTGAAAAATCCACTAGTTATTTTTTCAATCTCGAAAAAAACGGGGCCAAAATAAGTTATGGGCAAGGATAAAAGCTGAAGACGGTACTTACAAAGAAAACATAAACGATATACTTGGTGAGCAATTAAAATTTTATGAAAAACTATTTCGATCAGAAGGATGGGATCGCGAATCGGGAGAATTATTGCTTAGTAATGTAAATAATAAGATAACATTAGAACAAAAGGAACAATGTGAACATGATATAACGGAAATTGAAATTAAACGGGCAATTGACATGTTCAAAGATGCAAAATCACCGGGGGAAGATGGCATTTCGGCTGAATTCTATAAAGAATACTGGTATTTAATACGACCAGAGTTATTTGAAATTATTAAAGAAATTTAATACGACCAGAGTTATTTGAAATTATTAAAGAAATTTTTTAAGAAAAAAACACTATCAAATTCACAATGCCATGGAATGATCACATTATTGTACAAAAAGGGGGATAGGGAGGATATTAAAAATTGGCGTCCAATTACTTTGTTGAACGCTGATTATAAAATTTGTTTAAAAATTTTGGCAGAGCGTCTCAAATTAATCTTGCCTAGTATAATAGGGACTGATCAAAAAGGGTTTGTTAAAGATCGGACTATTTTCGACTCTAATCGGTTACTTCAAGATATTATTAAGTACATAGAAATTATGGATAAACAAGGCATTATCATATTTTTAGACCAACAGAAAGCCTTTGACAGAACTGAATGGGGGTGGCTTGACGCGTGTTTAGAAAAAAATAATTTTGGATCAAATTTTAGACAATGGGTTAACATGTTATTTAAAGACGCTAAAACAAGTATATTGACGAACGGCTTCGTATCAAAGTATGTTGAAATTTCGCGCTCAATGCGCCAAGGGTGCCCAATAGCGCCGATGCTTTACATATTACAAGCGGAACCCATGGCGGCATCCATTAGAGCACACCCAGATATTCAGGGTATCAATCTTCCACATTCAGATGGAATGCAGACCGAAGGCAAACTTAATATGTTTGCAGATGATACACAAATTTTAAACAAAACAGAGGAATCAATTGCAAAAACTTTCGAGGTATTGGGTATTTATGAAAAAGCTTCAGGAGCAAAAATGAATTTCGAAAAAAACGGTAGGAATGTATCTTGGTAGGTGGCGACAAAACAATAAAAATACAAAAATAAAATGGACTGATCAACCGATTAAAGCTTTAGGTATTCTTCATAACATAGATATTAGTAGTGTCATAATGAGAGTTCTGCCTCAAAACCATTTTTCAAGCAGAAATCTTTCATCAAACCCCAAATTTGGGGATTTGGGATGCAAATGGGTCTGGAGCGAATCGGGGATGCTGAAAAGTGCCGGGAGGCAATGCCCCACCAAAATAAATTAAAAAAATTCGAAATCCAATAAATCATGAATTCCGAAACTTCTCAAAATCCGGATCAGCAAATCCGATTGCTAGGTCCCGGGCGGGAAGAGAGCGACGAGGAAGTGAGAAAGAGGGCACAGGCTCAAAGGGAGGCCAGACGCGAGCCGATTATGAGGTGTCGCGACCTACCCTGGGAAATATTCCAAGTCGTGGAGGTCAAGGAGACGAAAAGTCAGTTTGGAGATGGCATGATTCTGACGCTGGAGAGGAGAGGGCTAAAGACTAAAGTCTGGGCGTGCAGCAGGATGATCTGGGAATTGCGGCAAATATCTCGGGAAAAGTGGCACCTGCTCAAGATCGATAATTATGGGGTGAAGAGGTCGAAGAAGAGCGGGCATGAATACTTCGACTTCGAAGTGGTGAATTGAGGGGGCGTGGGAGAGAATCCCTTTCTGATGGGGAAACCCATCGGAAAAGACATTTGAGGGCTGGGATCAGCGAGGACCTTGGGAATGCTTGGCTAGATCTTCGCTGAAAGGGGGCGAGGGCTGGCGCAAGCGATCCTTTCCATCGTAATAATTCTTCAGGTAGACGGCAGGCGCATTATCTTCACCGGGGAGCCGAGATTGATAGAATTGAGCCAAGCGGAGAGTATCACGATGCTTCTTCTTCTTCTTGGCGATTCGCTTGGCGATCAGCGAGACCACTAGGGAGGTTGTAGCACTCAGGCAAGCGAGGGATCCACGGGGAAGGGATGCCACGGCACCAACCTCGGTCAAAGCCGATCCCATGGTGCCGCTGGTGAGTAATAGACTGCTGATGGAGGTCGCAGCTT
>MJUU01073201.1:24181-52817 GCA_002080025.1 Modiolus philippinarum | reverse complement strand
TTTGATGTTTAGGGACCGACCATTTAACCTGAAGGGGGGCGGGGTATGGTTTTTTCTGGACAGAAATTTTTTTTGAGCTCCGCGCGAAACAAATTATTTATTTTTTTCACGCGTATCAAAATATTTTATTTCAAAATTAACATTATTTTATTTTTTGGGGGCAGAATGCCTCCTTCAGAAAAATTTTCGGCAGCCAAAATATTTTTTTCACATATAATCAGATCCAAAATATTTAAAAAAAAAAAAAACCATAGCCCCCCCCCCCCTTTTCAAGTTAAATGGTCGGTCCCTAAACAAGCGGAAAGTCACACGTATGTATTTCGTTTCATTCTATGGTTCGCCAAAGAAAAAGATATAAAAAGGATCCCTAGAGCTACGTACGGTTCTTCAGCAAAACTGACATAATATTAATAACTACTTTTGTTGTTAATACATTTTGTTATTTGTGTTATTTAAATTGGATCTATTTGTTGTTATTTGACAGTACGTAACCGATGGAATTTGTTTAATTTAATTCCCAATTCTTACGGCACAACTGAATTATAAATCATCCATATTGATGAATGCATGTATTGGTGAATGGTATATGGCACGCAAAATCAACCATAACCAGTTTGCCGTATCGGTAATCCTTGGATTCGTCAAATTAAGTTTTCTGTCTTCAGCGCTGGTTCTTTAGTCACACTCAATATCCCGTCCCTTTTCCATCAGGGTCTGCAGGCAATTCAAAGACCAGTCTCACTCACCGAAATTATGATTTTTATACACTTATACAATCCTTCCGCATAATTTAATTATATCCAATTTTGAAAATCTTATTAAATGGTCTTTTTAATTTTCTGGTGTGCAATTCATTTGTTCTAACAAACTCTATTATTACTTATTGTTCCTGGATATGTGATGATATGGTTAATGCACTAAACCTTTTGCTGGACAACATTTTTGTTCGTTACGGCAATACTATTTATCAAGAGAGAATAGGTATTCTCAAGGGTACAAATTGTACAACTCTCATTGCAGATCTTTTTCTGTTCTGTTATATACGAACTAGACTTCATGAAAAATCTTTAAAACGGAACCATAGAGCGATAAACATATTTATATTTTCAATGAAAACAGCAGATATATTGACGATATCCTTCCAATTTTTAGATAATGTAGATCCACAAAACGGGAATTTAATAAAGCTAAGAATGATTCCAAATACGTCCCTTTTCTGGATCTAGCTATCATTATTGACTCTGTTAAAATAAAAACTAAAATTCATGATAAAAGAAATGATTTTGATTTCGCGATGACTTTTTTCCCTTTTCTTGACGACATATCCTCTAGCCCAATCATACGAGGTGTATATTTCTCAACTGGTACGATTTGGACGCGTTTGTTCCACCCTTAATACTACAGCTAATTTTTTAGGGCATTTCAATCCTCGTTTTTACGGAAATTTTGTCACTAAAAATGCCAGAAAATGATTAGAAAATCAAGAAAAAACTGGGACGTAACTTATATTCTTTATGCAATAGGGGATATCGACAAGATTCTACTTGCATCCGTTAAATTAGTTGTGAGCTATAGTGACCTGAAAATTTTATATACATACTGGCCTCTAATTTCTGCCGATGTCTACTGAAATATATGATGATTCTTGACCAAATTCTTCGTTCGGAAATTGAGTTTGATTTTTTCCCGACAGTGTTTTACCAGCAGACTAGGCTCCTTGAGTTAGCCGACAGATTAGCGGCCAGCACCCTTTGACCCACCTTTCAAACTTACGTATAGTCACTTTCTTTCAGAAGTATATGAGCACAGTTCGCTAATCATTTGACGAGGTGGTGCTGGACATTACGTCACCGGATCTTGGAACATCACGTGACCTCGCAGGGGAGTTGTATAACCTTACAACAGTGTACATGCACGACTAGAAATGGGCGTTTTCCCCAGTTGTAGACCGGAAGAGGTCCTATTTGAAGCCTTTTTCCATTTGGCCTTGTTAACCGGAAATGACGTCATAGATCACTATATGACCCGCAGGAGTGTTAAATAACAACTTTAACAGCGCACATGCGCGACCGCAAATGGAGAACTTCCCAGTTGTTGACCGGAAGTCGGGTATTTTTCCTAGTCGGAACGACTCGGGCGTGGTCGTTCGGATGTTTTAGGAAGTTGTAATTGTGTGGTATTTCTAAGGGTGTCTTCTATCAGGTCCGCATTCATAGTTTGGAAGGGGAGATAACTCTTGTTGGTATTTTTCCAGGGTTTTTAACAGGCGGGTGTCTCTTTTAACGTCTGCGTTCACAATTCGAGGAGATAACTCTTGGTAGTACTTCTCAATTTTTTTAGTTTGTTGATTTCATCTCAGATTTAGGCAAGATAACTCGTGATTACAATGCTGCTAACGAGTTAATGTTTATGTTCACGAGTATGCTAACAAAACTCGCGAGTGACTTTCGAGTACGTTTTTGACTGTGCTGGCGTGGTCAATTCACTATATTGCTGCTGCTGCTACGCTAGGGTGATGTGGTTTCTGTTGCTACTGCGCTAGGGTGATTGGGCTTTTGCTGCTGCTGCTGCTTCTAGCTTAGAAAAGAAAAAAATGCAAAATGTGAATTTCGTGTGAATCAAGTCATTATTTTGTCAATCCATGAAGGGTGACTCTGCATTTTGCCAGCCTTATGACTGGCTATAACTATATAGTTATAGGCTACATTACCCCTTCTTCCCATCCCAAATGTCATTTATCTGTCGTTGCTATCTTCAGTCGATGGTGGGTCATACTCATTCAATACTTCATCAAACAGATACTGTCTTTTATCTACAGCATACTTCCAGGCCTCTCTAGTATTGTAGTCAACGTTTGGCTGCCTTTTTTTATCTTTCTATGAACTGTGTCTTTCCGCATATCCTCTATCCAGAATACATTATTTAAATAGGTATACTTCATCGTATCTCGTATTTCGGGGACATCTTTTTATATCCAAGTTTGCGTGCTTTATCTTACTCATGTATTTCGTCAATATACCTTTCAACCATTTCTTCGTATTCGGACTGATTACCATTCATGGTTTTGGTTACTATTATATCCCATGGTGATTGCGAGTGTGACACTTCATCATCAGATCTTTCATTTGTGGTGCACTCAGATTCTTCAGTAATATGGCTTTCCTCGGACATGTTAGAGTCCGTTTCCATATCCTGTTGTCTGTCCATTCTTGCTTTATATTATGAACCGATTGCTTGTGACGTAGAAGAATGAATTATCGATTGGAATGATTATTACAGCTAAATATTGCAATGGTACATTCCAGAGGTCTTCTCCATTCGAGATTCGTTGAACGAATGATAAAGTAACAATAAAGGGAGCTTCAAGTACATTTCACATGCTTACGAGTTGTTCACACAACTGACGAGATGCTCACGAGTATGTTTTAGCTGTGCTCGCGTGCTCATTTCAGTATTCGGTGGTGGTGGTGAAGGTGATGGTGGTGAGAGTGGTTATCGTTGTGGTTGGGCTTTTCTAATGGATGTAAGGGCGACAATTTTGTTTGTGAGCTTCTTCAGTAATGTTTTTATGATACTACTCACTACTGCTCACACGACTCACGAGTAAGCTCACATGACTCACGAGTTGCTCACGAGTATGCCTTAACTGTGCTCGCGTGCTCATTTCATTGTTCGGTGGTGGTGGCGGTGGTGGTGGTGGTGGGATGATAGGCTATTGTGGTGATAGTTGTGGATGCGGCGGGGGTGGTGGTGGTTGTGAAAGCGGTGATCATATCTTACCCTACCCATAATTCAACCATAACCTTGTCTATTATCCAACTCTTATAACCCTTACCAACTATAACCCTAACCCTTGCCATTATCTAACCCCAACCATGATATAATTCTGATCCTATCTATAATCTTACTCTTACCATTTAATCTAACCATAACCCAATCTATAATATTACCCTAACCCTTACCACAGTAGTAGTAGTAGTGTTCTATTTGTAACATGAGATAAACACCATCGAAAAAGTCCAGCGGAGAGCTGCGTGATTTGTTACCAACAAATATCGTAACACTTCAGTGTTGGTAACATGCTACAACATCTTGAATGGCGCAGCCTTCAAGACAGAAGAAAAGATTCAAGGACTAATATGCTTTACAAAATAGTACACCATGAATAAAGTTGAAATTCAAAAAACAGAAAAATTAATACCAATTAAAAGACAAACACGTTATTCAAATTCAAAAAGTTTCCAAATACCATCATGCAAGACAGAATACAGAAAGGAATCTTTTTTCCACGAGAACAATAACAGATTGGAACAAATTACCATAAAACATTATAAACATCACTTCACTTGAATCTTTCAAATCCCACATCTCTGAACTGAAATATTAATTTCTTTTTTTTCAATTGTTAAATATTTTTATTGCTATTTTTATTCTTCATTCTCCATTGAACTTATTACATATTTGGTTCTGATTTATATTCTATGTCTTGTTGTATGTGTGCCTCCCCTGTGACACAATCTTCAGCTTGTTGAAGGTGGTCACTGTATGGTAGAATAGAATAAATTCATTATTTGCTCTTAGCGGTTCCATGTATTTCTCTTATTCTCAAAAGAAGAGAACTACGATACTAGAGAGGCCTGGAAGTATGCTGCAGATAAAAGATAGTATCTGTTTGATGAAGTGTTGAATGAGTATGACCCACCATCGAATGAAGATAGCAACGACTCCATGTAAAGGATAAATAAATGACATTTGGGATGGGAGGAAGGGGTAATGTGGCTTATATCTATATAGTTATAGCCAGTCATAAGCCTGGCAAAATGCCGAGTGACCCTTTATGGGATATTTAAAAGACATCTTACCATATTTTGAAGTATTGACTCTAGGGACGTGTAAAAGATTAGAGTAACGAAATTACAATTACAAAATGTACTTGTATTAAATCACTCAAAACAGGGGATGATAAGTTGTGGAAAAAATTAAAAGTTTCTATAGTTCTTTTTACAAGCATTGTTGGTATTTAGCTCTTTCTATGGCTGAAGTTTTGCTCACTAGGCGTTAAACACAATTTTGTAAAAATATTGTTTACAGAATCGATGTACGGATACTGACAAAATTCTTTTTTTTCCTACTCATGTTACATCTGTAAAGAACAGCATCCAACATGTAGCTCTCGATACTTTGTAAAAACATTTGTAGTTTATGAAAGGACATGGAATAAATGAACATAAGACGATAACACATATGTTCACTCCAACTGCAATAATTTAGTCTAGTCTTTGTAAATAGGCTCTGTTTGATTGTATTTATAACTTTTTTATTGTGTTTTGATGAAGATCCAGACAGGTCTCGAAATATCAACTGTTCTTTTATTTGTGTCATTTACTTTGTTTATCATGTTGTCTAAAAATAATAAAAATGCATAAAAATAAAAAAAGCTTTCATATCTTTGACATAATTACAAATGATATACAAAAAGAACAACCTGATTAGCAGGATATTGTATGAGGAGTCTCAAAGACAGAAATTGGCCACGACCTTTTCTATCCAGTTATGGGACATTTTAGAAATGATGACCAAAAACATGCTAACTGTACAGGCTCAACGTCAATTATTTCATTCATAATATTGCTCTTTATTCATAATTTTACTTGACCTACTAGCGTCGGGTAACATTCTATATTTATATAGTATAGTTGATGATAATAACACTAAAAATTCTAGTTTACCCAAATTTTTGATATTTGCACAAATCATTATTGTTCCAATCAAAAAATACAATGTAGGGGTTTCAAAACAATGAACTTAACACAAAAATACTCAGTTCAACAATCTGTATTTTTTACTTAGAAATGCATCAAAATTTTAATCCTTTGAATCTTTGATATGATTTGCAAAATACAAAACTTTTTATTGATAAGCACTGTTTGAATATGAGACAGGTGGATGGACGAACAGGGTTAAAACAATACGAACCAGGCATTTATATGCACAAAAAAGCAGTTCAAACTGAATCAGGATAATGTTATATTTTCATTTGGTTTGAAAATGGCTCATATGTTATCTATTCCAGATATAAAAGGAAAGAAAATTAGGCTTACTAAGACTGTTGCCAAATAAACCAATTTAAAGTACATAATATAGAGAAACGGGATAGAGAAAGGGGAGTTTTGGGTACCCATAAACCGGTTTAACCCTACCGCTAGCTCTTGCTAGTGCCGGTACCAAGGCCGGCTATCCCGAGTTCCTATCGTTGTACATGTTTGTCTTTTGTCATTTTATTGTTTTTCTCCTGCGGTTCCCTGGTGGAATTGTGGTTTACGGCCATTGTAGGTGTTTCCTGTTATCTTTCTTATATTAATGAACATTTTTTTATGATATTACAGCATAGTTAACATCATCCATGTTAAATATATATACAAAATTATAGAAAATTAATCTCAAGATGCAATAGTAAAGCAGGCTAGACAGAAAACTACAGTTTGTCTATGTCCCAATCTCTGTAACAGTCTTTCAAAATCTCTGTTCATGCTATTTGCAAAGGCTTCTTGTTGACGATATCTATCACCGATAATACACACCAGCAAATCCAACAAATCCATGTACAAATCTAAAAAAATAATGATAAATGATCAACCAACCAAGCAAATCCAACAAATCCATGTACAAAACTGAAAATGTTTAAAGAGCCATTCTCTGTAAGCATAAAAAAATCTGGCATAAGGGTGGAAATGGGGGGTCTCCGATTTTTATGAAATTTTGTATCTAAAGGTCATATTTAATCTTCACAACAAAATAAGTTTTGTTTTTCCATTTTGAGCAGTGGTTGCTATGGTAAATAAAAGTGACAACAAAAGTCCGAATCGATCAAAGGAAGAGACGAGTATAACATTCGACTGAATCAGGGAAACACAATCCGACAAATGCCTAAATATGGCACCAAAAATGCTGTCAAAATGGCCAAAACGATTGAAATCTAAGTAAGCAGTAAATGAAAATATGAATCAACTTGAGCTTTATTACCATATCAGTGATTAGATAATAGGTCGATGTAACATATAAAACAAACAGCAATGAAATGACTTAAGTCTTAATTTGGTTACCATGGCAACAAAAATCACAGAAAAAGACAATTTCCAGAAATTGGGAAAATGGCTAATTTTGCCTATTTTTAAGTGTTAATTAAAAAAAATTGCATGCAATATAAATTAATTAAACTTACTGGGCTTGCAGTACAGTATGTCATTTTTGAAATATCAAAAAATAAAAGAGGTGTTTTTCCGTTTATTTGAAATAAATAATTTTGAAATTTGCTGCAATATTGATATTCATATTTTTGTCGAAAAAAAACAAAATAAATATTTGGACTTGTATTTCGGTCCCTCTTCAGCAGATTGTATTGATATTTGGTTTATTGGTCTATTTTGAAATGAGAATGCTTTGTTAACCTTGACATACCATCCCAAGGTTACGAAACTCAAATTTCCAAGGTCATATTTTGGTAAAAAATCCATCGAAATCTGTATTTCGACTTGTATTTCAGTCCCTCTTTAAAAGATTGTAATGATATTAAGTATTTGTTTATTTTAAGATGAACATACTTTGTATATCTAAGTATATGATATATGACCTTGACATGCCATTCCAAAGTCATGAAACTCGAATTTTGTAGGTTTTGGCCACAAATATTCTTATTTCATAGGATTTTCTCAGGAATTATATGGGATATGCCAGATATAACCTTCTTATGACATTTAGCTAACAACCATCAACAATACGGATGTCTGACCTTGAACTCTAAAGGTCAAAAGATAATAATCAGGGTCATTATTTACCTATAAGATCAAATATATTGCTACCTGACGCATGTTTTATGGTTTGTTTTCATTTGACACATGTATTTACTTTATAAAGACTCTGGTATATATTAAGAATACTACACAGTGGCATTGTTCAGACCAGCATTGTTAGTTTTAGACTTAGTGAAAGAACAAAAACAGAATTGAATGCTTCAAAAGATGCCATAGGCTCAACGCAAAACCAACTGTGACCTTTAACAGAAACCATAGTCCTTCCACCTGAAAATATATGTTAAGGTGACCTTAATCTGGTATTGTATTAGCTACTACACAAGATCTATCTACTGAACAAACATCATTCCTCTAGGATCTTTAGTTTCTGAATAATTGATTTACCCAAAAGCAACTGAATATGTGGGCCATACTTATGAACTAGTCTAATACAAACTGTTGCCATGTAATAGATATATGCCTCGCATTGCAACTCCCATGTGATCAACAAACAATATTTGACGCAAACTACATGTATTATAATCAATTTAGTGCAATTTTATATATTTCATTGTTGTAAAAAAAGTATGTCATAGAACCTAATTTTGGAACAGATAATGAGTACCACATAACAGTACCTAAAAATATATTCCACCAACCATTATAGTTGGTGAGAATTATGACCCTAAATTGAAAAACTAATGGAAGTTATTCATTTGGAAAATGTAGGCCGAGCCGACTGTATTTTGGTACACATGTTGACAAGAACCATAGATATATTCACTGGCCTAACATCATTGAGCTGCAACTTGTAGTTGCTCAAATATGGACCTAAGTAGATACATGTACATTAATTGTAATGTAAAAGCTACACTGTTGGAATTTGGGATAAAAATTCATTGTTTCCTGGTAGTTGGGATCGTTGCTCGTCATAAGTCATTTTAAGCTCACCTAGCTAGAGCCAGGGCTAGCTTTTGCCATCACTTTGTGTCCTTTGTACGTCCGTCCGTCGTCCATCCGGCGTAAACTTTTCATTCCAAGATCTTCTCCTCTGAAAGTACTGGGCCAATCGGAACCAAACTTGGCCACAGTAGTCCTTGGATGGTCTCCTGCAAAAAAAATTCATGTCCGCACTATATCCAAGATGGCGGCCAGCGGGGAACAATTTTAACAATGGATCCTATGGGAAAACATGCTCAAAGATCTTTTCTGAAACTGCTGAGCCAATTGGAACCAAACTTGTCTACTATAGTCCTTGGTTGTCCCCTGCATAGGGTGTTTTTCAGGTCTCCACTATATTCAAGCCACCGGTGGGATGCAGTTTTAACATTGGACCCTATGGGAAAAAAATCAAAGATCTTCTCTGAAACTTAAGTGAGCCTATATGGATAATACTTGCCCGCAATAGTCCTTTCGTGGTTACTTACATAAAGTGTTTTTCGGGTCTGTGAAACATCCAAGATGGCCGCCAGTGGGAGACATTGTTTTAACATTGAACCATATGGGAAAAAAACATTCAAAGATCTTCTCTGCAACTGCTTAGCCAACAGAAACCAAACTTGGCCACAGTAGTTCTTTGATGGTCCCCTACAGAATATAGGGAACCGAACTTGGATCCAATTGAAACACATTTATAGGTCTTGTCCTCTGAGACCACTATCTAAGTTGAACAATAGGTCAATTTAGATCCTTTAACCGTTTCCTTTCTTAGACTTGGTTGAATAGTCATTTTTTTACCATTCTGAATTGAGCTAGAAAATCTAGTTTATTCAAAATTCAACCATTGATGGAAGTATACACACTGGCCTAGTGTTTTCCAAACAATGCTTTCGCAACCTGGTTCTTTGTTGCCATGGAAACAACAGGGGCCTAAAAGGGACCTAAAATACATTTTTTGACATATCAGGCTCCATTTTTTTTTAAATCTGCATTGCATACTACACCCAGCAACTCATCAAAATCCAAAATTAAACTTTATGATCTATAGGCTAGGCTATCTAGCAAGGATGTAACGCCCTACACTTGCTTTCGAGTGAGTGGACTTGCGCTTTCTTAGAACCCCCAGGACTAAAGGGCGTACACCCCTTGACTTATCTTTTTATTCCCCAGTCTCGCTCGAAAAACACTATTTTTTTTTGCCCGAGTTATATTTTGTTCAGTAAACCCATATCCTCATCCTAGAGCCTTATACAATACCCTCCTATAGCCCTAAAAAGGGGACTAAAGATGTCAAAAGGCGTCTACATAAAGGAAAGGCTTAACAAAGACTATCTATGTTAGACAGGGTCCAAGTGAGCAATGCATGCTCTTGTGAGCTTCTTGTTTTTTATTTCAATTTCATCAAAAGATTATGAAACATAAGCAAACTATGCCATTTCTTCCTATTGAACTGTTGAATACAATTATTAAAGTAGATGTGCTTTGTTCGTTTCAAATGGTTTATTTAAACCCTTTTTACCCCTTTTCCTAAAACGGGTGAGGCAAGGAACATGAAATTAAAACCCGGGCTACAGCATGTGCAAAGCAACATCATATTAAAATTTGAAAATGATATGTCCACTAGAACCTAAGTTATGATCTCCACAGATTCGAAAATACCCAATTTTACGCCTTTTTTGCCCTTTTTGTAAAACAGGCAAGGCTAAGATTCCTAAATTAAAACCCGAGCTTAAGCTTGTGCCAAAAAAACCTTACACTTAAATTTGAAATGATCCGTTCACTAGAACCAAAGTTATCATATCCACAGACACTGACGCCAACGACGACTGCGCCATACCATAATACGACCGCAAAATATTTTCGGTCGTATAAAAACTGTTCTTGTGAATTTAACTAAACCGTATTGGAATGATTTATATAAGGTCCTTTACAAATATTACTAATTTTTTGTAAGATTTGACAAAAACATGGCTGCATGCACGGAACAAAGTTTAACTTAGGTCCATATGGGACAATCATATCTTGAATTCAACCAAACTTTTCAGATAGTGGTCATTGGGTTAGTAGTCTACCTGTATTTGCTTTTATTTGCATGTTTATTATACTATAGGGAAACGGTATAGAGAAAGGGGAGGTTTGGGTACCCATAAACCGGTTTAACCGTACCAATGGCTTTTGCTAGTACCGGTACCAAGTCCGGCTATCCTGAGTTCCTATCGTTATTTATGTTTGTTTCTTGTTTTCATTATTGTTTTTCCAGCGCAGTTCGCTTGTAAATTGTTATATGTTATTGTAGTTCCCGGCCATTGTAGGTGTTTACTGTTATCCTGTTTTTGTAATTTACAGGAATGATGAATGAAAGGTTGTTTTTAGAAATTGCTCATTTGGTTTGGACCCGACAAAAACATGACCCAAGCAGTGACCATAGTTTAGCATTTGATCGTATGGGAAAAACATATTTTTCTCATCTCCTCTGAAACTACTAAAATTTTAACCAAACTTTACATGAGTGATGCTTTCCATGTTCTTCATAAAAATTGCTTATTGCAGTTGAAGCCAACAAAAATTTGATCACCTGCAAAAACAAACATTGCCACAAGTGCAGAACATAGTTTAATATTGCATCTTATTAAAAAAATCCTTATTTCATCATCTGATCTGAAAATATTAAGCAAATTTAAGTAAACAGCATTAGAATTATAAACAGAAGGTTCTTGACAAAGATTGCTCATTTCAAAACAAAACAATTGGCCGTTAGCGTGAAAGTAAGTTTAACATTGGACCCTTGGCGAAATTCATATTTTGATTGTCTCCTCTGAAACCACTGCACCCAATTCAACCAATCATTGCAGGAAGGATGTATGGAAGGTCCTATACATAAAATTGCCTATTTCAATTGAATCCAATAAATTATATGACTGCCATTGCAGAATACATAAAATACCGAAGATACATAAAAATCAGTAAATCTAGATATACTGTACACGTGTTTCAAACATAGTTTAACATTGGCCTATCAGGAATATCATCGTTTTAATATTATGATCTGCTCTGAAAATTTTGAAGCAAATTTAACGAAACTGTACTGCAATGCATGATAGAGAAAGGGGAGGTTTGGGTACCCATAAATCAGTTTAACCTTACCGCTAGCTGTTGTTAGTGCCGGTACCAAGTCCGGCTATTCCGACTTCCTATCGTTATCTATGTTTGTCTTTTGTCATTTTATATGTGCAGTCTCCTGGTTGATTGTGGCATGTGATTGCAATGTTCGGCCACTGGAAGTGTTTTCTGTTATCTTTCCTTTATAATGGAAAATTCCTTACAAAAATTGCTGTTTCGATTATACCTGACAAAAACCATAGCTGTCAGTGAAGACAATTGCTTACAATTAGGCCCTATTCAGGCTAAGTCTCAGAGCTTCTAGTTAATTTATTCAGATATACCGTTTGAAATTTACAAAGTACATCTATAATAATTGTATTGCATAGCTCTGTCATAACAAAAAATAAATAACAGGGAGAAATGTCATATTTGGCTTATGTTTCATTATCTTTTAATGAAATTTAAATTTAAAAAGATGTGTGGCAAACAACAATGCTAACTATCGGGAATCAATTCCAGTGCAATGCATATGTTCTTGAAATAGGTTAGTTTGCATAACGTCAGACAAGAATTTTTACCCCTAATTTTAACAGAGTAGCTTTGACATTGTAATTAATTTATCTACTAAGGTCCATAATTGAGCAACTGCAAATGGTAGGTTAATGATATTTGGCCAGTGAATGTATCTTTGACAGTACCAAAATACAACTGGTTCAGCCTACATTTTCCTAAGAAAGACTATTAAATTATCAAGTTACGGTGATTTATCACACTATAATGGTTGATGGAAGATATTTGTTGGGTCAATGCATAGTATGTGGTACTCATTATCTATACCCAAATTAGGTTCTCTGACCTATATTTTTCACTAGTATGAAATTATAAAATTGCACTTAATTGATTTTAAAACATGTAGTTTGCTTGAATTATTGGTTATCGATCACGATGCGCTGCAAGGCGAGATACATCTCTATTGCATGACAACTGTTAAAATTAGACAAGCTCATAAGTATGGCCCCACATATTCAGTTGTTTTTGTTACAATCAATAAATCAGCAACTAAGATCAATATAATACCATAATTAGGTCACTTTGACATATATTTTCAGCAGGAAGGACCAAGGATAAAGTTTCTGTTAAGGTCACTGTTGGGTTTGCGATGAACCAATGGCATGTTTTAGATCATTCAATTGTGTTTTTGTTCTTTCAGTAAGTCTATAAACAACAAATGCTGGTAAAAAATGTGCCGCTTGCTGTGTAGTATTCTGATAAACCAGAGTATATGTAAAATAAATACATAGGACAAAAAAAAACAAACCGTAAAACATGCATGTGGTAGCAATATTTGATCTTATAGGTAAATAATGACCTTGATTATTATCTTTTGACCTTCAAAATTCAAGGTCAAACATCCGTATGGTTGTTAGTTGTTAGCTAAATGTCACAAGAATGTTATACCTGGCACATCCTATATCATTCCTGAGAAAATCCTATGAAATGAGAATATTTGTGGCCAAAACCTTCAAAATTGGAGTTTTATGACCTTGAGATAGTATGTCAAGGTCATATAGCATAAACTAAGATATACAAAGCATGTTCATTTTCAAAATAAACACCCAATATCATTACAAACATTTGAAAAGGGGCTGACATACAAATCGAAATACAGATTTCGATGGTTTTTTTTTGACAAAAAAAATAACCTTGAAAATTTAGTTTCATGACCTTGGGATAGTATGTCAAGGTCATATAACATATGCTGAATTTTACAAAGAATTTTCATTTCAAAATAGACCAATAAACTCAATATCAATACAATCTGCTGAAGAGGGACTGAAATACAAGTCAAAATAGTTATTTTGGGGGTTTTTGACAAAAGTATGAAAACCACTATTGCAGCAAATTTCAAAATTATTTATTTTAGATGAACGCAAAAACACCTCTTTTGTTTTTTGATATTTTATAGATAATATATTGAACTGCAAGTTCAATATGTTCAATTAATTTCTATCGCATGCAATTTTTCGTAATCAACACTTAAAAAGGGACAAAATTTGCCAATTTCCAAGTATCTGGAAATTGTCATTTTTAGTGATTTTTGTTGCCATGGTAACCAATTTTAGACGTAAGTAATTTCATTGCTTTTTGTTTCAGATGTAGCACTGAGCCTTTTCTTATCACTGATATGGTAATAAAACTCCAGTTGATTCATATTTTCTTTTACAGCTTACTTAGATTTCACTCGTTTTGCCATTCTGAGAGCATTTTTGACGCCATATTTGGGCATGACCGGTTACCATAGCAACCACTGCTCAAAATGGAAAAACAAATCTTTTTTGTTGTTGGTAGGATTACATATGACCTTTATATACAAAATTTCATCAAAATCGGAGACCCCCCATTTCCAAGTTTTTTTTATGCTTACAGAGAATGGCTCTTGAAAAGTTTTACTAAAAAAGAACCCAGCAAGTCCAACACATCCATTTACGAAATTGAAGACTAATTAAAGGATAAAAGGATACTGTCCACGATTATCTTAAATTGTTGAACTATTTCCCCTTGTTATATCCGACAGTGATTATATTCCCTCATGCACAGCTACATATTGTGACTTTCATTTGTGTAAATGTAAATCAGAGTCTTTCTGGAGTGATTTAAGAGGTGTTACGCTTACAAAAGGCATGAAGAAACAGACGGACATGCCGCAACAATTATTCCTACATACAACAAAAATTGTTTGGGATATAAATTAATGTTTTACTGATAACGTACACCATTAAATCAAAACAATTCAGGTAACTTACGAAAAATAGATGAATATGATCAGAGGGAAGATAACTGATTTTCAAATAGCAAAATTACCCATCAGAATTGTCAGGAGCTGAAATTCAAAGGGAGACAATACAAAACAGGTGCAAAACAACCGAACAAATTGTACACCTCAATTGTCCTACACCTGAATTGTCCTACACCTGAATTGTCCTGGCCTTAGTGAAAGTTTATAGGCATGCCAGTACTACCTAAACCAAAGTTCGAGCCGAAATTTCAAATTTTTCCACAAGAGTCTTATATCATAATGATCATATGAGACCGATTTATTTGTAAAGAAAGCCCGATTATTGGTGATGACTCTCGCGTAACAACAAAGTCTACCGATATGCTTATTTATAGCTTTTTCTTGACCTATTTCGGCCCAATTTTATCCGGCAATACAAAAACGTAACCACGTACTAGACATTTATGAAAATGTAAAATACATAGTTTGACAAGAAACTTGAACGGTAGCATTAATTACAAATCTTCACTCATAAGACAAGTTTTAGAATTATTCAAACGAGACCACGGGGACTTGCTATGGGTCTAGAATAAAAATGTTGGGAGAAAAAGTTTTCTCCGAGATTCATATTTGATAGCAAACAATTTTTTCTCAGCCGGAAGCAAGTACCTGTGCACGAGACTGAAACCCCAGGATAATACATCCTTAAGCTTAACTCGCAAATATCGATTTAATGGGGGAATCTGATTTAAAAACAGTATTTTTAAACATATTTGATTTAAACCAGATTTTTTTTCATGTCATTATTTAATTTTGATATATTTTCTGAAACTTGTGAGAAACATAAACTGTTTTAATATATATTTTATTGAATAAGTCATTTTCAGTAATTTGATTAAAAATTATGCTTCCATGTCATGGTAAATTTCCTGAAACTCTCAAAGCCCAGTTTTATTTGAGAATGAATCCTTTTTAATATTATCGTATTGAAATTAGTAGTTAATTTCAACAAAGAGATGAAAACAATTTGAACGTGTCAGTTTCAAAATGGAAGACGTAATGGTACACCTGCACGTAGTGATCGTAGTTAAGTGTTTTAGAATAGACTTATTCATCAAAAAGATAAAGGGAAAGCATAAATTTGAAGAATTAAGTGGGGTTTTTAAAATAAAATGGACAACCAATCCTTTGGCAACATACCAAATTTAGTTCTAGTGCTTTTTGTCTATTATCACTTTGGGGAACTTGGTTTCAATCAAATATTGTTGATTAGGTTTTATATGATTTCTGTTCCAAAATGAAACGTTCATTGCTTTTCTGTTTAATCTCTATGTTTACAATTTGTTTTTAATTTCTAGTAGTTAATCTCTTGTTATTTTAGATTTATGACTACCTTTTCATCTGACTTTTATATAAGTATATGTGTATCTGCTGACGTATGTGTACTATTGCATATGTCATTGTATGGAGAGGACCTTTGTAAGTTGAAAAAACTTGTGTCCAATCCACTTGTACATACTATCGAGACAATAAAATACGTTTAAAGTAAAGTAAGAAAACTTCATTTAAAGATTCTTAAAATTAATATCTTGAAAAAATAACTAAATACCGAAGTCACTGTGAATTTACTTTCTGCATATGCGCATTTCGACAACTTATGTCTCATCAGTACAGATAAAATCTAAACGTTTGGAAGACCATAAACTCAAATATGTTTAAAATCTGACAGAAAACAAATAACCAAAGTGATCTAAATTTAAAGCCAAAATCAGCTAAGGACAGAGCTTTGCATGAGGGAGATACTCCTTAGTTTTCACTAAAATTTACAAAATTTTAGATATTGGAAGGTTTCAAAAATAATCGGCTTTCGGGTCAGCACCGAAGTACTGACTACTGGGCTGGTGAATACCCTCGGGGACTAACAGTCTAAGACTTAATTAAATAGGTGAGATCAGGTGCACCGGTAGAGTAAGCATCTCCTGCTTCTTATAAGACAGTCGACGTGTTGAACAAGTCAAATCCGGTAAAGTAAAGTCATATCCGGTAGAGGAAAAACAAACTTTAGTGGAAAAGAGAAAGATTTGTTGTCATCTGGGAAAAAGATATCCCATAGCGGTCTACAAGATCGTGATGTCGATCGTAAAACCTCTTTAGTCGTGACTTCAAGTTAAGGGTAACATGCCCTTGCTAAAATAGCCTACTTGTAAGCAACCGAGCTCTACCTAGGTAGTCACTGTATCTACCACAGACCCTGGAGTGCCGGTGCTTTTGGAATGTTGCTGCAAAGAAAATGGAAGTTGACTATTGGAAAAATGAAGTCATCGCGTTTGTCATACAACCTAATTTGTAGGGTACCTCTGTTGTCAATTTCAAGATAAAGGTCAAGGAACGAGACCGATGTGGAAGTATCTGTAGTATCCTTAATGTCGAGCTCTTTTGGATAGATAAGATGAAGAAAATCACCAAAGCGAGGGTTGTTTAGTGATAAAATATCATCTATATAACGGAAGCTGAAATCAAATTATAATGAGGTTCGCCGACGATTTATCGTTCTGTTGTCACCTTAATTATATTTTTATAATACCTAATACGGGAATTTTGAGTCGTGTTCATTCCGACAACATTTTTGTGTATTATACGAAAAAAACCTTGGGATGGAATCGCTAATTAATGAACACTGTTGAGCCAAGGGTGATTTATATTTAATCGATTTGTAGCGCTTCAGATTAATTGCTTTTCGTCAATTAAAATTTAGTTAAATAATTTGCAGGACAAATTATAAGTACATTTCAATTTAATAAATAGTTTGTTTTTAGGTGGTATATATTTATATTCAATAGGACTGGATTCCGATTATACTTCTCACTGGAATTTGAGGAGATCGTTTCCGCCTTCAATTACACGAGAGTTCCTATCTCGAAAGTCCCGTATTATTTCGAACACTCGTAACTGAGTGGGGTTAGTTCGTTTTACCATCAGGAAGGTACAATAGGTTTCGATCCCAGAATCGTTGAAGATTTTTCTAGATGTAGCTCAACTTAAATCATCCAATATTTGGGACTTTTTCAAAAAAAGTCCATTTTTCTGTCCAGTAAATGTTTTTCGTTGAATTTTCACATTTTTCTACTTTCTTTTTCGCTGTTTGTAAATATAGCTTCTGCTCGACAATCGACATAATGTTTTATTCATTTTTGAATAGGACATCTGTGAATATTTTCGACTTAAGTGCCCCGAAATAGCAAAAAACATATGTCCCACACTGACAAATATCTGCAAACATCCCATTTTTGTATAAGTTGCTTGATTTTGCTTGCCATTTTTTAACTGTTATCTATTAGAAATACATCCAAACATTTAAAAAAAGAGTTCATTCATGGGGAGTAGTTGTAACAAATTTTCTCAAATCAGTTTTTAATGGGCGTCCATAGAAAAATGTCCACTTCGCAACGCCAACGCTAAATAGTCAACAGAACGCTCGTTCTGTAATTTAGATTACATTTTTTGTTGTAGAAACGTTCGTCATCTACTATTCTATCTCTAAACTATCAGAGAACAGATATGTTATAACCCATTACTCTTAGGTGATTGAATTTGTTGGCACAGTTGACACCGTATTTTTTTTTCTTGTCCACTTCGCAACGGTCAATATTTCCAAGAGACGTCCATCATAAAATCATGAAATTCATAATAATCATAACTAACCTTTTGCATTGTACGGCAATTGTTGAAATGTGGTTCTAGGACATATGACAAAGAAGAAATCGCCAGTAACATATAAATATGTCCACTGTGCAACGGTCCACTTCGCAACGCTATAAGGACATTGCGAAGTGGACAAAACCTCTTAGTGTATCGGACATACTGCTGCACCTCTACCGCAAAATTTTATAAGAATAAATTGCAAGAAATCTAATGCATGCTTGCTGGCGATTAATTTAAAATCAAGAAGAGAAGTAGCAGGTTTTATCCGCATTTGACAGCTAAATGTGTGATTATGTCCACTACGTAACGGCGCCATTCACTCCTCCAAAATGTTGCGAAGTGGACAAAATCGTTGCGAAGTGGACCGTTGCAAAGTGGACATTTTCGTACATTTTTCAATTTTTTTAAGAAAATCTGTACAGAAATTTTATCTGCTTGATACAATGCTGAAGGTACAAGATGAATAATTTAGATGCTTAAATGATATTTCCTATTGCATGGTTTTTCCGTTTGAATTTGACAATTGAATATTGCATTTTTTTAATAATTTTCTGTCACAAACGTTAAAAGTATGCTTGTGGTGCTTTACTAGTGATTTTGTTGACGTATCTTATTGTTATCTAGTATTTAATTACCTGATACTACAAAAAATATCGTTACAAAAAACATTTTTCTCATTTTTGAAAGAGGAAATTGAAACGTTGCGAAGTGGACATTTTGTGTAACCTGCTTACTTTGGATGTCCTTTCCACACACTTAGGTTTATGTTTAAGATTGCATATTTTTAATTTAGTGTCTACTGATATTAAGGTATCAACAGCTACTATTTAATTGCTGGGTCAAAGAAGTTTATTTTTGTGTTTTTTCAGTGGGCAAAAGTGGACATTTTTTGAAAATGTCCCATTTAGATGAAAAATCAGATGGCCAAAGTTAAGGGTATATGCCATATGAATGAATATGCATATAAAAGTAAAGAGGCAGAAGTAAATAATTTGAGGTAAATAACAGTTAAAGTGCGTCGAAATCGAGAGAAGCAAAGGAAAAATAATATTCTAAGGCGTAAAGAAGAAATTAAATGGCTTGAATAACAAAAGAAATGCCATAAAAAGTCTTTAATGGAATTTACTTCATATAATTTGTGTTGTGAGTTTGTGTATTGCCTTTTATATCTACACGTTCAATAAAAAATCGTTCAAGATACTATTGAAATTTTACGTCAATTATTGGGTACATTTTTTTCCCATAGACTCTTATGTCAAGCACTCTGGAAGAGTCGGAGCAAATCATAATCTGCCAATGTACAGAAACCCACCAACCTTTTTTAATAATCTTGGATTATACCCATGAACCTATTCATCGAATGTGTTAACTGTATGGTTTATATTTTATTTCAACAAGATTAGCATAAAAGTTCCTTAATTATGCTGCATTGGTGAATTAAGATAAAACAGTTTGCACCCAGATATCAAGTTTCAAGTTTGTTTTGGTACTGTGATTTGATGAATATTGTTTCATGTCAATTTGTCTGTTGAGTTTTGCCATCTTAGATAGGGTAAAGATCCTCTAAACAAAGAAAAATGAATGTTAGATGAAGAACAACGATTTAAGCGTTGTTATCTTGCTTGGTTTTATTGTGTATTTTTACATACTTTGTCCATGTGCATTTACTCCATACCATTTCACTGTTTATTATAAATATTTGCTGATAAGTTCCTGAGTTCTTAGTAAAATATCAGATATTGCATCAAGAAATTCTTCGATTCCAAATGAAAAGAAATTTGAAACAAGTGCATATGTGGAAATAAGCATTACAAAAATAAACGAAGATTCATCAAACAACTTTCTAGCCACCCTTTCAGAACTCATCGACTTTCTGGCCACCCTTTCAGAACTTATCGACTTTTTGCCCGGTCCTTACCTGAGCCATCATCATTTCCATATAAAATTTTGATGTATTTATATCTGGTATTTTTACATAGTCTGCCTGTTTACACCTATAAAGTAAAGAAAAAAGTAATAAACCATTTACATTGGAGTATTCACAAACTATATTTCACTCGATGCAAATCTTGTGGTTTTTTGACGTTGTGTATCACGACATTTAAATAACTATTAAGGAGACTGAAAATAAAACTCCGTCTTCTCAAAAAGCTGAAAATACAAAAACGACATTTAAATAACTATTAAGGAGACTGAAAACAAAACTCCGTCTTCTCAAAAAGCTGAAAATTTGAAATTTAAATACAAAAAATACATAAAATGTCTTGAGAACCTATTAAATATTTGCCTATCGAATATAAATGTTACAGCAAAAATAGGACGAACATTTTACGTGACATTTCGTCAAGCATGTCTTCATTTTTGTCTGTCCAAGTCAATTGTTTCCTGTCAGGATGGACAGTCGGGCAACTTTAAGGAAGCAGATTTAAAAGGAAAGATTTTTCAAATACTGCGATTGAAAGCTTATCAAAATTTTCGGGAAAAACAAGAATTCATGGAATAATTCTTCCAGCAGAAACTTTCGAAAATACCTATATTTTGACCATAATTTTTTTATATAAATCGCAACATACTAATATTTTCAATATGAATAAACCTTAAAGATTTTTACTAAAAATGTGGAATACTTGTGTTAAAGTAACCACTTTCAAATTACTAAATTCCGAAGTTACTGTTAATTTAGTTTCTGCATATGCGCATTTCAACAACTCATGTCTCTTCAGTGCAGATAAAATCTAAACGTATGGGTGACCACAAACTCAAAGATATTTAAAAACCAACCAATATGATATAAATAACAAATTACCGAAGTTACTGTGAAATGAGTTTCTGCATATGCGCATTTCGACAACTTATGTCTCTTCAGTGCAGGTCAAATCAAAACATGGAAATCCATAAACTGAAATATGTGTAAAATCTGATAGAGAACAAATTACCAATAAGATCAGATCTAAAAATGAAAGCCAAAATCAGCCAAGGACAAAGCTATGCAGGAGAGAGATATTCCTTAGGTTTAATAAAATTTTCTTAAATCTAGATATTACAAGGATCCAAATAGTACCGGCTTTTGGGTCAGCACCGAAGTACTGACTACCAGGCTGGTGAATACCTTTGGGGACTAACAGTCCACTAGCAGAGGCATCGACCCAGTGGTAATAGATAACAAAATACCGAAGTTACTTCGAAAAACTGATAGAGAACACATAACCAATATGATCGAAATGTAAAGCTAAAATCAGTGCAATATCTAAATTTTACAAATTAGTTTAAAACTAAGGAGTATCTCCCTCATGCATAGCTCTGTCCTTAGCTGAATTTTGGCTTTTCTATTTAGATCCTTTTGGTTATTTGTCTCTATCAGCTTAACATGTCTTTCGACAAATGGACTTCCAAATGTTTTGGTTTTATCTGCACTGATGAGACATATGTTGTCGAAATGCGCATATGCAGAAAATAAATTAACAGTAACTTCCGTATTTTGATATTTATTACCACTGGGCCGATGCCTCTGCTGGTGGACTGTTAGTCCCCGAGGGTAGTAACCAACCCAGTAGTCAGTGCTTCGGTGCTGACCCGAAAACCGATAGTATTGAAACTTGCAATATCTAAATTTTACAAAATTTTGCTTAAAACTAAGGAGTATCTCCCTCATGCATAGCTCTGTCCTTAGCTGAATTTTGGCTTTTCTATTTAGATCCTTATGGTTATTTGTTCTCTATCAGCTTAACATGTCTTTCGATAAATGGACTTCCGAATGTTTTGGTTTAATCTGCACTGATGAGACATATGTTGTCGAAATGCGCATATGCAGAAAATAAATTAACAGTAACTTCGGTATTTTGATATTCAAAATATGAAATAAAAATTTGGGTGACTGATTATCATAAATTTGTGATTTTCTCTTATTATTTCTATACTGTCTAATAAAACCTTAAATAAAATTGGGGTTTTCAAAAAGTAAAATATTTTTCAAGATTAGAAGTTAAATGTAGTTTATTTGATTAGACTTAAGTTAATAAATAAAAATGTATAAGAATATATTTTCCTACACGTTGAACTAGCTACCTACAAATAATTTTCTTATGTTAAGGTATCTCAGATTTAGAATTTGACAATTTTGAAATGAGACTACTCTTTCTGTCAAAAAAAAAATATATATCATTTAATCTAAAAATAGGATGATGTCATCATACTCGCTTTTTAAAAACGAATGATAAAAAATTTTGGGCAACCGTTTTAGCATTTTCAGATTTATACATAAAGAATTAACATAAAATTTTGTACAAAAAAATTATTGAGTATTCATATAATAAGATTTTGAAAAAAGTGTTGACTATTCTACAGTTTAGAATGTATAAATCGAAGAGGTTCAAAAATCCATCAGGGAATTAGACACTTACCTTTACCATTGATGGGGTAATTGTAATGTGTTATTGTAATTGATTGTAATTAATTACAAATTTTGATGTAATTGGAAGTAATGTGGGTATCCTCCTCGACGTTTGCATTTGCGCCGATTTGCATTTCATTTGCGCCGATTATTTCTTTCATTTGCGCCGATTTTCATTTTCGCCGATTTTTACCTGTTAATTTCGTGTCAAATGCAGGTAATGTTTTCATTTGTTCACACTATACTGATGAAATTAAAAAAATTGATAATGATAAAAGCTTACACGGATTATAAATAAAGCTCAAAAGGTGACAAAAATGGAATAAAAAATCTAAATGAAAGTGTTTAGCCAAGTACATATTGATACCAACAGAACCTGTAGTGGCACAGACTTTACAAGACGTATTGGTACTGCATTGGTATCAGTATGGTACAGTTCTATACTTCACAGTTTATAGCCAGATTAAACCTTTATTTTCAGGGTACTTTAGAATTATTTGATATAAGTCTTTAAAAGTTTTGTTTTTTTTTTAATCTCAACTTGTCAGCTCCATCTTTTATCTTGGAAATTTCAACTTTGCCATCTTAAAAAATGAATGTAAAAAATTAACAAAATACCGAAAATGAAGTATATCTTTAATGAGGCATTAATTTAACACCGCTTATTTCTAGGTTTAACCAACATATCTTTTTTAATGCAAAGTAAATGTAATTTACTTCTGTTATATGAAAAAGAAATCGGCGCAAATTAAAAAACAAATCGGTGCAAATGAAAAAATGAAATCGGCGCAAATGAAAAAAATTGAAATTTATAAAATCGGCGCAAATGTCATACGCCCGTCCTCCTCGAATGCAAACATTTTATATTTTTGAATGCCAACAAAATAATTTTATTACAGTGATGCTGTTGATTATTGTTATATAACATCATAAATTGATAAAGAAATATTTTTTTTTCCCTTTTCTCATACCAAAATAACAAACAACTCAAAAAAGGAAATACAAAAAACATAAAAAAAAATAATGATCAAAACACACAATAATATGACAAATGGATTTTGCATTAATGTTTTAAAAAGTCGTGATTATTCCTATAAAATACCCCAACAATGTACACACATTAGAGCAAATTCGAACTCTGAAAAAATATTAATGAGAAAAATATAATTTTATTTATTTTCTGAAATGAAGCCAGCCTAATTTACAAGACCTAATTAGAGGAATTGCTTTTTTAAGCATGCACATTTGTTTGAACAACTATCTTACATATTTCCTTGAATGCCAACAATATTTTACAGGTAAATTGTCGGTAGATCAAAGAATGTTTGCATTCGAGGAATAAACTGTAATGTGTAATTGACAAAAATTTGAATTACGTGTAATTGTAATTTAATTAATTACTTACTAAAAAGGTGCGTAATTTCAAGTACTTTTCCAATTACATTTAATTACATATACACGCTAAAAGAGAGCGAACGAAAGATGGCTACCTCCTTTCTTCTAACGAGTATTAAAAAAAGCTCTGATAATTCTTTACACAAAATATTATGCCTTGGAATTTTTTATACAAGAATAGGCACTTTTCTCTCTTGTTTTCAAATGTGGAAATTTTGCAAATTTGCATTTTTGGGTTGTTTTAATAGAGCAACTCTTGATAATTAATGTTTGTAATATAAATTAAATTCATAAATATTGTTGAATAAACAGTTAAAAAATATTTATTGTATTTTATTATAAATGCCTAGACCAATATGAAATGCCTAGATCAATTTGGCTTCTATTTAGTTGTTTGTCATATTTACTTTCATGTCAGTGATTAACAAGACTTAATTAGTGTCTAATTAGTGCCCTTAGTCATTAAAATTAACCTTTTAAGTACATGTACATTTTCCAATTAAGTAAATGTTCTTTTGGTATGTTAAAACTGTCTGTCTTACTTTCTTAAATAATTTTTAATCACACATTCAAGAAACAGTTATATATGAAAGTTAGATTCATGTCAGCTACTTGCAAATCGAGGGAATTCGAATTAACTCAAATATTTGATTGAGTTAACTTGCCAGTCAGTTAATAATCACCCCATAGTAGAAAGAATTGATAAACTTTTGGGTCTGATAGGTTTAGGCTAAATGACGATACATTTGAAAATTTGATGTATCTAAAGTTGATCAGTAATCACATCAGTTAACGTTTTTGGTTGTTTATTAATTTTGCAATAATAGGTATGTTATGCTTTTTTCATTGCTCTTACAAGTAATTTTCATTTGTTAGCTTGATAAATAACTATTGAAAATAAATAATAAAACAAAATGTTGGCTTCAAATGTAATTTGTAATTTAATTAATTACATTTGCTAAGTAATTGAAATTTAATTAATTACATTCCAAAATCTTTGTAATTGTAATTCAATTGAACATTTTGGGAGAGTAATTATAATTTCATTAATTAATTTCCAATGTTATTGATCCCATCCCTGACCTATACATATTTCATTAGTTATCACATGACACCATTCTTTGAAGCCAACACTTACCTATATATAATTCCATTAGTTGTTACACGACACCGTTACCGAAGCCAAAACTTACCTGTGTAAATTTCCATTTCTTATTACATGATACCATTCCCAGAAGCCAACACTTACCTATGTATAATTCCATTGGATATTACATGACACCATTCTCGGAAGCCAACACTTACCTATGTATAATTCCATTGGTTATTACATGACACCATTTTCAGAAGCCAACACTTACCTATGTATAATTCCATTGGTTATTACATGACACCATTTTCAGAAGCCAACACATACCAATGTATAAATCGATTGGTTATTACATGACACCATTCCCAAAACCCAACACATACCAATGTACAATTCCATTGGCATTCCCAGAAGTCAACACTTACCTATGTATAATTCTATTGCTTATTGAATGACACAATTCTCAGAACCCAACATTTTCATATGCATAATTCCATTGGTTATTACATGACTCCATTCTCGGAAGTCAACACTTACCTATGTGTAATTCTATTGCTTATTGAAAGACACAATTCTCAGAACCCAACATTTTCATATGCATAATTCCATTGGTTATTACATGATACCATTCTCGGAAGCCAACACTTACCTATGTATAATTCCATTGGTTATTACATGACACCATTCTCTGAAACAAACAGTAGCCTGTGTATAATTCCATTGGTTATTACATGACACCATTCTCAGAAGCAAACACTTACCTATGTATAATTCTTTTGGTTATTTCATGACACCATTTCCGGAAGCCAACACATACCTATGTATGATTGTATTGGTCATTAGATAACACCATTCTTTGAAACTAACACTTACCTATGTATAATTCCATTGGTTATTACATGACACCATCCCCTGAAGCAAACCATTACATGTGTATAATTCCGTTTTTTATTACATGACACCATTCTCGGAAACCAACAGTTACCTGTTCATAATTCCATTGGTTATTACATTACATCATTCTTTGAAGCCAACACTTAACTAGTATAATTCCATTGGTTATTACATGACACCATTTTCGGAAGCCAACACTTACCTATGTATAATTTCATTGGTTATTACATGGCACCATTCTCAGAAGCCATTAGTTACCTATGTATAATTCCATTGGTTATTACATGATACCATTTCCGGAAGCCAACACATACCCATGTATAATTGCATTGGTTATTAAATAACACCATTCTTTGAAACCAACACTTACCTTTGTATAATTCAATTGGTTATAACATGACACCATCCATTGAAGCCAACCATTACATGTGTATAATTCCGTTTGTTATTACATGACACCATTCTTGGAAACCAACAGTTAACTATTAATATTTCCATTGGTTATTATCTTAGAAGCCAACACTTACCTATAGTATAATTCTATTGGTTACTACATGACACCATTCTCAGAAGCCAACACTTACCTATCATAAGTCCATTGGTTATTACACGATACCATTCTTAGATGCCAACATTCACATATGCATCATTCCATTGGTTATTACATGACACCATTCTTAGATGCCAACACTTACCTATGTATTACTTCATTGGTTATTACATTATACCATTCCCAGAAGTCAGCACTTACCTATGTGTAATTCCATTGGTTGTTACATGAGACAATTCTCGGAGCCCAACAATTACCAATGTATAATTCCATTGGATATTACATGACATCATTCCCAGAAGCCAACAGTTACCTATGTATAATTCCATTGGTCATTACATGACACCATTCTCTGAAGCCAACACATACCAATGTATAATTCGATTGGTTATTACATGACACCATTCCCAGATGCCAACACTTTCCTATGTATAATTCCATTGCTTATTGAAAGACACAATTCTCAGAACCCAACATTTTCATATGCATAATTCCATTGGTTATTAAATGACACCATTCTCGGAAGCCAACACTGACCTATGTATAATTCCATTGGCTATTACATGACACCATTTCCAGAAGCCAACACATACCAATGTATAATTGGATTGGTTATTACAAGACACCTTTCCCAGAAGTCAACACTTACCTATATATAATTCCATTGGTTATTACATGACACAAATCCAAGAAGCCAACACATACCAATGTGTAATTCTATTGCTTATTGAAAGACACAATTCTCAGAACCCAACATTTTCATATGCGTAATTCCATTGGTTATTACATGACACCATTCCCGGAAGCCATACTTACCTTTGAATAATTCCATTGGTTATTACATGACACAATTCTCTGAAACAAACAGTAGCCTGTGTATAATCCCATTGGTAATTACATGACACCATTCTCCGAAGTCAACACTTACCTATGTAAAATTCTATTGGTTATTACATGACACCATTTCCGGAAGCCAACACATACCTATGTATAATTGCATTGGTATTTACATAACACCATTCTTTGAAACCAACACTTACCTATGTGTAATTCCATTGGTTATTACATGACACCATCCCCCGAAGCAAACCATTACATGTGTATAATTCCGTTTGTTATTACATGACAACATTCTCGGAAACCAACAGTTACCTGTTCATAATTCCATTGGTTATAACATTACATCATTCTTTGAAGCCAACACTTACCTATGTATAATTCCACTGGTTATTACATGACACCATTTTCGGAAGCCAACACTTACCTATGTATAATTTCATTGGTTATTACATGACACAATTCTCAGAAGCCATTAGTTACCTATGTATAATTCCATTGGTTATTACATGACACCATTTCCGGAAGCCAACACATACCCATGTATAATTGCATTGGTTATTAAGTAACACCATTCTTTGAAACCAACACTTACCTATGTATAATTCAGTTGGTTATAACATGACACCATCCATTGAAGCCAACCATTTCATGTGTATAATTCCGTTTGTTATTACATGACACCATTCTTGGAAACCAACAGTTACCTATTCATATTTCCATTGGTTATTATCTTAGAAGCCAACACTTACCTATGGTATAATTCTATTGGTTACTACATGATACCATTCTCAGAAGCCAACACTTACCTATCATAAGTCCATTGGTTATTACACGATACCATTCTTAGATCCCAACATTCACATATGCATCATTCCATTGGTTATTACATGACACCATTCTTAGATGCCAACACTTACCTATCTATTACTTCCTTGGTTATTACATTATATCATTCCCAGAAGTCAACACTTACCTATGTATAATTCCATTGGTTATTACATGACATCATTCCCAGAAGCCAACAGTTACCTATGTATAATTCCATTGGTCATTACCTGACACCATTCTCTGAAGCCAACACATACCAATGTATAATTCAATTGGTTATTACATGACAACATTCCCAGATGCCAACACTTACCTATGTATAATTCCATTGGTTATTACA
>MJUU01073201.1:0-11251 GCA_002080025.1 Modiolus philippinarum | reverse complement strand
AAGACATAATATTTTCAGTTTTGAAAAATCTTTCAAAAATATTCATTTTCAGTAGGTATTGGCAAAACTATTTATTTTCAAACTATCTTCAGGCAGAATATTTATTTTCACTAAAGCCAAAGTAAAATCATTCATTTTCAAAATCCTCCAGCTCCCCCCCCCAGAATATCAAATGGTCGTCCCCTAAGCTCTTTTCTGTCTTTGAAATAAAGTCATATGACACATAAAAGGTGTGATATTCAACAACCTGTGAAATTTATTCACCCAGGGACTAATATAGCATATAATATGTTATATTAGTCAAAGATACATCCAAATGTTGAATTTTGAAGGGAAAATATTTGATCGAAAACATTTCCTAGTTGTCATGTTTTGAAATAATATCCAGGTTGTGCATTTATTTTAGAATCTCTGAAAATATTTTATGGTAGAAACCGTTACATAATTTACACTGCATCTTTCTACTACAGAACACCACGGACTACCTAATTTGATTTTCTAATCCCGGACATACGTTATATCGAATATTTAAGGATCTGAATCGTTTGGAAAAAATGACATGCCCCAGAATAAAATCGGATTATTTAGATAATATATTGCAAAGTAAATGTTATGAATTTTTCAGAATTCAATCCTCTCTGTATCTGATTATCTCCTTCGAGGAGCGATCGAAGTCAGGGGAATATAAGGACTGGATAATTCGGGTTAACTTAGATTCTGCATTTTTTTTAATTTGAGGTATATTATAATAACTTAAAATTCCTCGAAAATAATTTAAACATTCTTGAGAGTCAAGATTCATTTACTTCTGAAAGTTGCGAGTTGGAGATAATAACAATGTCCAATATCAAATAATGTTTCTAGCTGGCGGCTTCCTGGATGAGGCGTGGATTTTGAAGGGGGTCATATGAAAAGAAATCTGAGTTTGATTCGACAAGAAGTTTCTGAGAAGGTCTCAGAATGTTTTTCATTGGCTTCCAGGTTAAACAAGAGCTGTCGCCGAATGGCAGCCAGTTATACCCCCGCTCATTGAACACTGAATCAATATGGAAAGTGCAAATTTAAGTGTGTGCGGATACAATACAGGTGTGGACACAGTTCAAGTGTGGACACAAACAAGTATGGACCCAAAATTTTCAATATATTGGAATAATGGGAAAATTGATGAAGTCAAACTGGAAGTAGATGAGTGACAGACTTGAAAAGGGGAGACACGGTACAACTCATCATACTTAAGCTTCAGACCAAATATCAAATCATTACTACATACACAAGCTGAGAAATCCTTGACAAAAGATGTTCCGGACGGACGGACGGACGGACAGACGGACGGACGGACGGACAGACGGACAGACAGACGGACAAGGGTAAAACAGTATACCCCCTCTACTTCGGAGCGGGGGTATAATTATGTTCTCCGATGGCGGTCATTTGGTTCTAACTGGACTAGTATTTTTAGAGAAGACATTTGAATGTGTTTCCATAGGAACCATTGTTAAATTTTGTTTCCTACTCATATCGAACTTAGAAGAAATGATAATATGAAAGAAGCAATGAATGGATATGGAGTAAATGCATATGAGATAAAGTGTCTACATCATGGTAAAACAAAGCCATGGAACGTTTTTATTTTTGGTCACTATGAGGCCCTCAACAAGTATAACCATTGTGTCTGAGTAGTCTATGAGTAGTACTTTAAACGCGTTTTCAGTAGAGGCCAGTGATGAACTTTGTTCCATGATGGAGATTCTCTTAGTCCAGTAGATCTGTCGGATAGCTTTTCATACGATACACCTAATGGCTATGTTGACTAAAGTTTATTTCTAACAGGACCAGTAGTTTCTGAGATCCTTTCAAGTGTTTTCCATACAGTCGAAATATAAATTCCGATATGTTAGATAAATACCTTGAGTATAATATTCCCAATGACTTCTCCTTATAGTGTTGAGGAAATTAATAGTTGTCCTAAATCTTTCTGAGGAAATCCTTTGCAGTCCCTTTCTATTTTTATTATTCTGAATTCCCAGTTATAATATTATGAACAGAAAACATTTACAACAGACAGGTGTATAAAGAATTGACCATTGCAGATTACAATACACTGTATACATAGACCTCAAAGGTCTATAAAATTAAAACCAACAGAATAAATTCAAGCCTAAAGTCAATTGAAAAAAGCGAATACAGAATACTATTTCAAGATTTTTTGAAGTTGCGGTCAACTGCTAAATCTAACATATCGAAATTTTAAAGCCAAAGTAAGGGAACAGGATGAAAATCTAACTTAAACTGTAAATTATTTACTTATGACATATTTGTTACTGTACAGAATCATATATTTTTAAAATCTTGAACCCAAGTAACGGGAAAATGAAAATTAAAGGAGTCCATAAATTTCCAGGTATAAAACATATAACATGTATAATGACATGTGTTGATTCTCAAGTACAAAGTCTCGTATGCAGAAATTAAATTCACAGTATCTTCGGTATTTAAAACAAAATTACTATGTAAAAAATAGGACATCAAAGAAAAGTTGAACAATTCTACACGAAATATTTTATTTAAAGGTGTCAATAAATATACTGATGAAAATTAAAAACCTACTTACACAAAAAACTTTCATGCTTTAAAAATTAAGCTCAAAGGAATAAAAACATACATTCAAGTGTTCAAATTCTAACCACTTAAAAATATCGAGGCTTCATTCCGTGTATGGCACTCGATAGATGTCCTTGGTACTGGATTTAGCTTCCAATTTCGATATTTTGGCAATGATTACTTCTTTCTGGACAACTTTTGGATTATGACTTTCCATTTTATTTGATTTTAATGCTGCTGATGAGATGTTACTCCTTGAAACACGTGTTACAGCATAACGAAATTTACTGTTTTTTATGCAACTTCGGTATTTTTTGTATTTTGAACCATTGGGCCGATGCCTCTGCTGGTGGACCAGAGGCCCCGAGGGTATTCACCAGCCCTATAGTCAGACTTGTCTGACATGAAACTTCTACCTTGCATGTTATAGAAATTTACTGATTTTATCAAAATTCTAACCAATCAAAAATACTGAGGTTTCATTCCGTGTATGGCATCCGGTAGATGTCCTTGGTACTGGATTTGGCTTCCAATTTCGATATTTTTGGCAATGAGTACTTCTATCTGGACAACTTTTGGATTATGGCTTTTCATATTACTTGATTTTAATGCTGATGATGAAAGGTTTCTCCTTGAAACACGTGTACCTGTTTTTATGCAACTTCGGTATTTTTTGTATTTCATAAGTGAACTTAAATAAAAATGGAAGAACACATGGAGGTATTTTACAAGAAAAAATATTTGAATATCATTTTTTTTCAAAAGATGGCGTACTTAAAAACTACAATTCTGAGACTGATACTGATCTTGTGGATTTGAGAAGTTTTTGTTTCCCCGGTTTAAATGCAGTAGATACTGTTCACACATTATCATGTTAAAAAAACTGTTCATAGGAAAATGGCAGTATTACAGCCACATTTTGTAATTACTCTGGCAAATGAAGTACCATGCGATACCCTTGTTGTAAATCGAAAATTCCCTGTTCTCCCAAATGTCACACGGAGTTCCACCAATTGTTACAACAAATGAATATCAGAATTGTGTCATTTGTTATTCTATTTTTTTAGTATTAATGAAAAAGAAAAGAAATGGGGTAAATAAGTTAGGTTTTATAAATTAAAATGCTATGAAATACATACTTCTTATAACAAACTCATTTTTTCAGCTTTGAATGTTAGTAATATCCAGAATCCTACTGAACAAAATATCCAGAATCCTACTGAACAAAATATCCAGAATTATTCCGGATTATATTTGAAATTCAGTATCCTACTAGTATAAATCGGGTTATCTCAATTTCTCCTGGGAGAATTAAATTGGAATTCCAATATATGAACTGGATTACGTTTAATCCAGTACAAATCGGAATTCTAATTTGTCCTGGTAGAAATTGGAATTCTAATTTGAACTCAATTAAATCTAGTACAAATCGTAATTCTAATTCCAATATCCAAATAGAAATTAGAGTTGCAATTTGTACTAGGAACCCGGATCCTACTGGATTCCAATTTGTACTGTAACATATATACATTTTGGAAACATATTGAAACTTTAATTCCTAAAATACAGAAAAGAGAATTACAATGTGTGGAAAGATTTGATAACACACAGTTTGGAGCCTCTGCGATGTAAAAGCTGAAGAATATCCCCTTTTCCTTCCTACACAAATGAGCAATGCAAAGAATAGTACGATACGACTGAAGTATATAGAACAGGGTGTATGTGAACAAATGTTGAAACAAAATGACTAGAGATTTTTTAAAGTTTATCTCAAATACCTTTCATTTAAATGCAATGAAAAACAAATCTATCAACTAAAAGTTGGATTTCCCCTCTTACAAAACAGAAACATCAAGAGCAATACAAAATATTGTGCCACATTACCGACAGATTACATGAAGAAAAATCCAAAGAATGAAACCTATTAAAATCTGATAAAATACAGTACATCGGTTATGAGAGTGTGCCCCATCTGACCCTTTATTAGCTAGATTAAGCATAGACAGAAGTGCTAAAGAAGAGGAATGAATGATCTTTCCTATTCACAAGTTCTAACAGTCTTGAAGTTGACCACATGAGAACTATTATGACTAAGTTTGGTTTTAATTTAACCATGCAGTAGTTCCAGAAGATCTTCGAGTGGGTTTGAAACTATGTTGCCCACTGGTATCTTTAATTTGGTAGATTCCTATCGGTTATCTTTTTGAAAGCAACAAAACTACTGACCATTGTGACGAAGTTTCGTTCCAATTTGACTAGCAGTGTCAGAGATGATTGAATGTGTTTGTTTTCGATGTTGTCACTATTTTTGTACTATTCCTTTTGGAATGCTGGTTCGGTTATCACTTACTTCCATGGAAACAAGGTTAAACTATGCTTCACGAGGGCTGCAGAGGTACAGACCCTTCTGGATACGTGTTTTAAACAAGATGTGTTTGTGAAACACTATGCCCCCGGTGGCAGCCTTGTCTTCAATACAAAATTAATGCTAAAATTGCAATCACTAGAAATTAAGGTTAATTAGACCTTTGTTCTAAGCTCCATTAGATCTATTCACATATAGAATATGAAGCCTCTAGCAATTGTAATTAATGAGCTACAAGAAAATCTATATTTTGACATTTTAACCTCTGTGACCTTGACCTTGGCCTGATTTAAGTAAAATTTGCATGATGCTGTTCAGTTTCAAATAACCAATATACAGGCCAAATATGATGGTCCTATCACATCTGATTGGAAAAATATAGGCATTGTTAAATTTTTCAAATTTGAACTCGGCGACCTTGACCTTTGACCTGGCTGAAATTGTTTTGATGGATTTGTAATTAGCTTCATTAGATCTATTTATATGTGGAATATCAAGCCTCTAGCAATTGTAATTAACGAGCTATAGCAAAATCTAGATTTTGACCTCTGTGACCTTGACCTTTGACCTGACCTCAGTGAAATTTGCATAATGCTGTTCAGTTTCATATGACCAATATACAGGCCAAATATGAAGGTCCTATTACATCTGGTTGAAAAGATATAGGCAATGTTAAAGTTTTTGTTAAAGTTTTAAAATTTGCACTCGGTGACCTTGACCTCTGACCTGACCCAAATATTTCTAGTAGATTTAAATTAAGCTTTGTTAGATCTATTCACATATAGAATATCAAGTCTCTAGCAATTGTAATTAACGAGCTATAACAAAATCTAGATTTTGACATTTTGACCTCTGTTACCTTGACCTTTGACCTGACCTTAGTGAAATTTGCATAATGGTGTTCAGATTCACATGATCAATACACATACCAAATATGAAGTTCCTATCACATCTGGATTAAAAGTTATAAGCCCGGTTAAAGTTGCGGACAGACAGACATACTGACAGACAAACAGACAGAGAGACGGACGGACAGACAAGGCAAAAACAATATGCCCCCATCTAAAGATCCGGGGGCATAAAAAGTTCATATAATGATGACTGAGTTTACTCCAAGTTAAACGAGTAGTTTCAGAGATCTCTGAATGAGTTTTCCTTAAGGTCCATCTTTTATGTAGTACAGACCTGATGAATACCATTTTCTAAATGGGACCATTATAACTAAGTTTTGTTCTAATTAGACAAGTAAATTAAAAGGAGGCCTCTGAATACGTTTTTCATGGGTCAAATGTTTAACTATGTTCCCCGCTGGCGATAGTCTCTGATAAGTTATAGACCTGCTAGATACATTTTTTGTATGAGACCATCTAAGGACAATTGTTACTAAGCCTGTTTTTATTGGACAGAGCAGTGCAGAGAAGATGAACGGCTACTCCAATAGGATCATTGTTCAACTACGTTGCACGCTGGTGGTCACCTTGTATTAGCAACGGAACTGCAGGATATTCTTTTTGAAGTTGACCATCAAAGAAAAATTGCGATTACGTTTGGTTTTAGAGAAGAAAATCTCTGAACATGTGTTCATATGGTCCAATGTTAAACTATGTTACCCCCTTTCGGTCATCTCGGATCAGATATGGATCTGCCAGCTATCTTTGTTTTGGATGGGACTATCTAAGGATCATTGTAACCAAGTTTTGATTTAATTCTACTAGAAGGTTCAGAGAAGATCTTTTTAATTTGTTTTTTATAGATTCCAATGTTCAACTTTGTTACATGGTCACCATTGGAAGTGGGAATGACTTGCCAGATACCTTTTAGAAGGAAACCACCTAAGCACCATTGTGACAAATTTTTGTTCAACTGGAGTATTAGTTTCAATGTAGATCTTTTGGTCCTATGTTACATAATGTTCCCTGTTCTCGGCATTCTTGTATCAGACGCAATTCTGTTGGAAACTTTTAAAGGGAACCAACCACAGGCTTTATTGCCAAGCTGCGTTATAATTGGTCCAGTGATTTCAGCAGAGATCTTTGAATGAAAAGTTTAACACTGACAATAAGTGACAGACACAAAATGATGCCAGATAACTTCGGTATTTTGTTACTTGGCAATACATAGGTGAACTAAAAATTTGTTGACATACTACTGAAAGCTAATACCGACCTGACAGATACATTTTTGACGGGGCCACCTCAAGACCATTGTGCCCAATTTTTGTTTCAACTGGATTAAAGGTTTTAGGGCAGAGCTTTTGTTCCAATGTTAAAAAATGTTCCTTGTTGTCGTCCATCTCAAATAATGGGGCGGTACTATATTTTTTTTTTATTAAGTGGACCACCGAAGAGCAAGAAGACTTAAATAACAGTAAAATTAACCTAGAATCAAAGCCAAAGTATAATGGACCAGGATGAAATTCCAACTTAATCTGTAAAGTATATATTTAGTTTCTTGATATTTGGGTTATTGGATGTGGTTTGTTTCCATTGATTTATTCACCTTTTTACCTTTTTGGGTCATTTAGGGCTTGCTATATGGTGTGAGGTTCCTCACTGTGTTGAAGACCGTAAGGTGACCCCTAGATGCTTTGTTTTGGGTCGTTTTAACCTGGATATGGGATGTTGTCTCCTTGACATTTACCCCATTTCCTTTCTTTTTCATAGTTAAAGCTTAAGATGAAATTCTTATTTCTAGTTATTATGGTTAAAGCTAAAGACGAAATTTTTATTTTGCTGGTAGGGGATTTGTTAACTAAATTTAAGATGGCAGTTCTTTACTTACTAGTACCGCCTTATAACTATGTTAATAAACTTAGTATTTTTTTGGCTAGTGATGAGTGTTTCTATGCAATTAACAGAAATTTATTACTGTACAGAATGGAATATTTGAAATCTGTCCCCAAGTGACGAGAAAATGAGAATTAATGGAGTCCATATTGACAAAAGAAAAATTCAAGGTATCATAAATATAATGACAGTGTTGACCTTTTCATACAGTCTCATCTGTACTAATATCAAATGTTATAATGCGAAATGAATATTTTAAAAAAAGAACATCAAATGGAAAGTGAAATAATTAAGGAATACATTCTATGCATAAAATATTTTATTCAAATGTCAATATAAACTTGATAACACAAATAGACGTCATTTGTAAATAATGAAATAAAGTGACAATACATATATACAGTGCTCCCTCGTTATACCGCCCCTCTTTAACGGCGGTCACTCAACTTATCGCCAACCATTTTCAAGGTACATTTTTCAAAAAGTTGCATAGTTTCTATGTTATTATTCCCTCGATATATCGCCACCCTTGCTTATCGCCAAAATTTTCTCTGGTCCCAAAGGTGGCGATATAACAAGGGTGCACTGTATTTGTAAACATATAGACACTTTAATTTCTTAAAAATACAAAAAGGTATGATAAAATGTTGAAAGATTTGGCAAAATATATAGTAAGGAAATGGTTTAAAAAATCTCACCTTTTTAAAAACAACCCGAGCCAATGCCACACTTCATTTTATAGTCACAGGAACATCTTGTTACAATTTCATAAGGATATGTTAACTAAGTCTTAAGTTATCACACAGGAACAATGTAAGTGGCATGCCATTATACGACCTAAAAAGTTATTACATAGAAACAACGTTAGTATCATGCCTTAAAATTGTTCTGCGGTTGTTTAATGAGAAGAAAAAAAAAACAATAAGTCTCCACAAACTTCGTTTGGGAGACTTAACAACACTTGTTAACACATGTTTGATTGTTCAATCAAACAATATAGACTTAATGCTAACTAGCTGAATCAGTTTAATGTTTTTACATTAAAACTAAAACACAATGCATCAGATAAATAAAATTTTCATTATGACATTAACATTTTAATCTGATGTGATCATAAATCTCAACAACCAGAAACTGGGACTAAGCCAGAAAGTAGGAGTTCCTGATTCTTGAAAAACATCTTAATATACAAAACTTTTAAAGATATTATGAAATAAAGGGCTACGCCGAGCGCAGCATGATACGACCGCAGCATGTTGACCACTGAAATTTGAACAAGTGTAAACTAAAATCAATGTGGACACAGTAATTTGCTGGACACAATAAGGACCTTGACACATACATTAACTGGACACAAACTAGTGAAAATAAAAATTAGCCCTTTTATTCCCTTATTACTAGGATATTGTAAGAGCTAAGAAATTCTGTTGACTACCATCAAGAGAAATCCAAAGAAAAAACTCAGGTTGAAATCCAATGATATAAAGATTTCACATATTTTGAAATATTGCAATTTAGCCCCTTTGACCCATTACAGCTTGGAAATTGAAGAGCAACACAAAATATACTGCCATATTACTGAAAGCTTACAATGAGAATAATCCAAAGATAAAAATCTCATCAAAAGCTAATGAAAAATAAAGATTTCACACATTTCTAAGAATTGCAATTTTGACCCCTTTATAGCTGGGAAACAGTTAGAGCTACATCAAATCCATTGACATACTACTGAAAGGTTACATTGAGAGGAATCCAAAGAAAAAAAATCTCATCAAAATCTGATGTAAAATAAGGATTTACATATTTCTAAAAAATGCAATTTTGGCCCCTTTGACCCCTAATAGCTCAGAAACAGTAAGAGTTATGACACATCTGTTGATATAGTGCTGAAAGCCTACAATGAGGGGAATCTAAAGAAAAAAATCCCATTGAAATCGGATGAAAAATAAAAATTTTAGGTAATCTGCATGTTTGCAATTTTTGCCCCGTTGGGCCCCTCATAGCTTGGAAAAGAAACCAGTTTAAAAAATCTAATGGTGCTGCGCTATGTTCATTTTTCATAAGGAATCCACTGCAAAAAAACTGCATCAAAATCGGACTAAAAGTAAAAAAAAAAATAAATTTTTGAAATTCGCCCCTTTTGGGCCCCATTTTTCTCGTGAACGGTACATGCCATGTGAAATCCATTGGCATACTCCAGATTGGAAATTTCCATAGGAGGACACTGAAAGAAACCCCATCAAAATCCAAATAAATAATAAAGATTCTACCGTAAAATATGTAAAAACATCAAATTTAACCCTTTTTGGCCCCTTTTTTTAAAAACGGGTGGGGCCACAACGACCAAAATTAAGCCAAGCCTTCCTTTTGTGCCAAGGAACATTTCGTTAAAATTTCATAAGGATTGGTCAACTGAAACTAAAGTTATTGACCAAATACAAAAGTGTCAGACGACGACAACGACAACGACGAACCGGAGACAGCACCATACCATTATACGACCGCAAAAAATTTTAGCGGTCGTATAAAAAGTTGTTTGTTCATTAAGAACTAAGACATTAGACAAACAATTCTGTCTTTTGTTTGTCCAGACAAGGAATGAACAAAAGCATTAAAATCAGGTTTGTATGTTTTTTGGCCAATATAAGGAATGAACTACAGAGGACATTAGAATAACAAGTTTGTATTTGCCAATATAGGGAATGAACTACAAAGGACATCAGAATAACAAGTTTGTATGTTTTTGCCAGTATAGGGAATGAACTACTGAGGACATTAGAATAACAAGTTTGTATGTTTTTGCCAATATAGGGAATGAACTACAGAGGACATTAGAATAACAAGAGGCTCTCAAGAGCCTGTATCGCTCACCTGGACCATGGCCGACATTAATAAAAGGCATTTCCAATAGGAAAAACAAAACACAAAATGTTGCAGAATACTTTTTTTCCCTAAAATTACAGTGTTCTTGTTTGGTTTCCATGGCAACCGAAAGCTCCACCATCCATTACAACCCATACCAGAACACCATTCAAAAAAAAATTTGGGCAGGGGTTCCCCTTATAATCAAGGTAATACATGTCGCTGAAATTAAAACATTCAGACCACAATTCAAATAAAAATTCAAAATTTGGGCAAAGGTTCTTTCTGAGAAGAAGATCTTTGAATGTATATTCCATAGGGTCCAATGCTAAAACTATGCTCCTTGCTGGCGGCCACCTTGGATGAGGTACAGACCTGCCTGATACTCTTTTTCGGATGGGACCATCTAAGGGCCATTGTGACTAAGTTTGGTTATAATTGGACTGAGAAGAAGATCTTTAAATGTGTTTTCCATAGGGTCCAATGTTAAAACTATGTTCCCGCTGGCGGCCATCTTGGATGAGGTACAGACCTGCCAAATACCTGTTTAAGAAGGGACCATCTAAGGACCATTGTGGCTTAGTTTAGTTTTTAATTGGACTAGTAGTTTCTGAGAAGAAGATCTTTGAATGTCTTT
>MJUU01073200.1:0-31412 GCA_002080025.1 Modiolus philippinarum | reverse complement strand
TTTGTTTTTTGTTTTTTTGTTTGTTTGTTTTTTTTAACAAAATAATGTATTTATTGCACTATTGCTGTTAACAATCCGTCTAAGGTACAGCATTCACCTCAGGTGCCCTTTGTGCTAATTTAATAGGAATAGGGATTCCTATTAATAAATGTTAGTATATTGTACTTAACATCAGACATATCCATTTCAAATTATATTATGCTCATTACTTGAAAAAAAAATAGTCATCAAAATCGTGGTTATATATAAAAAAAAGCTGAGTCTTTAAATACTTTATCAGTAGGTATTTTCATTAATTGCAAAATTTGAGATCGGTACAGTAACTCTTTTTTAAATACGCCAAAAACATTTATGGGTTTTCTTTAGACTTCTCATATTTGTTTATAGGTAAACTTATCAGTTAGTCTTGGTAAACCTATGATTCCACTATTAATGGAGAAAATGGCTTGGCCACCAAAAGGTTCCATGGGACCCATTTTTAGCGAGTACCTCTTTGTTAGATTTTTTCAAAGGGAAGGAGAAGAGACAAATGATGAAAGAATTTGGCCTGTTACAAAGTTTCAAGAAATTTTGATGCAGTTGAATTGTTATGGCATTCTTCCAGAAGAGTCAATGATTGACCAAAGTAAGTTTTCTGGATTATCTCAGTTTCAAAAGGACATCATATGATATATTTAGTTGAAGGACACCATAAAGTATAAAGCAAGTAATTTTTCATTGTAATGGACTTTCAAGGCCTCATTGAACTAAAGTATTTGGTTGTGGCAAATCTCTTTGCTTTGAATTACTCTCCCCTAACAAAATATATCCGTCCTCTTTTTCAAAGGGGAAGTATTGTATAACAAACAATCATTTTGCAAGGGGATACCATCTTTTTTGTAGGGATTGGAATTTTTGACAACTGTGCCCTCCACATGTTTTCATACGAGATCGGCCTTCGGGCAAGAACTTTGGCATTTTTCTTACGTTTTGGACATGTTATTCTTATATCACGTTTTCGGCATTTTATTTGAGTCCTCACCTAACTATTCGTTACGTTTTATTGGTGTTCAACCTCTTTTTATCGGCAATATTTAGTGCCACTTGATCAGAGTTTGTCAAGTTTACTTCACTGTAGAGCGCCATCTTAATTATGCAAATTTGTTTATGTGTACTTGTGTGCGACCTTATGTATTCGGTCAATCAGATTCACGGTTGCGCTTTAGCAGTATCGTAGTTGAAGTGATGGCGGAAAGCAGAGTATGAATACCTCGGCTACGTCTATGAAAGCATATATTTATTGTATAAAACAGTATTTTATTTTCATTGTAAACTGGAGATAAATGATTTTTGTATTCCGTACGCCAGTTTTAGGGAGGGTAAAGTGTCCCAATTTGCGTCATCGGGGATTATTTTTCAGTCAAAATCCCAGTCCTTCATTGTTGCTAAGGCCGTTGCCCCGATGATTTTCTGTCGGAAAGGGACTTGTTTTCTTTTGGGTATAAAAGAGATCGCCTGCTGTTTCCAGCTATTCAGTTGCTCTTAGTCAGTACCCAGTTCAGTCAGTTCCAGTTCCATACAGTAAAGAAGTTCATTTCTGATCTATTCACACAATATATTTTGGTTAGTTTTCAAACCATGACAGATTTACGGATAGGGAAAGGGGCAGTAAATCCCCTAATTTTCGGAAGTTGCTACCAGTTCTAGCTAATGTTTTCTTAGCTTTGGTAGTCCAAATTTGTTTGTTTGTTGTTTGGAACTTCAACAAACCATGTTTTCTGGTCTTGTTGCCTAAATTTGTTAAAATTAGATTTTAAATTAGATCTGTTTGGATTTTCAAGTTTACTAAATGTTTTCTTTAGTATAACTTGCCTTAAAGTTTTACAAGGATATTTTCCTGACAGTTTCAAGTCATTTTTTTCTCGGGCTTGGTCAGAGTTCATCTGCAGTTCTAAATAGTATTCTATTTTCGCAGATTGTGTATCCATTTATTTTATTTTGTTAAAGGAAATGCTATGGCAGTTGTAATGAAGCATCCCAGCCCACACCCAAGCACCCTTTTATGTGTTAGGAGATAGGATTATAGTAGGGATTGGACATAGGGAGTCAAGATTTGCAGTGTTTTTCCTATAAATCTTAGTAAATATTCATTTCCTTTTGTTAGGACGTACCTACATTTGGCATTGCTTTCATGTCATTGTAGAGAAAACTCATGTTATTTCTATTATAGGAATAGGGATTAGGTTGACATATTCTGGATTTCTGTGTTTTCCAGAATGCAGTATTTTTAATATACTCCAGTGTTATTTTTTATAAAGTTACAATAGTGTTAGTAAACATATGTGTTAGTAATAACAGTAATAATAAGTTAGTTAGTATTAATAAATAGTAACTAAGGTTGAACACCGGGCATACCGAGTCGAATATTAATAAATTGGTTTTATATTAATAAACTTAAGATAAATTATAGTTACACATGTATTGAAATTATAGATTATATGAAAGCAGTTGTAAATTTAACAGAAATCAGTAATATAATATTTGTTCACATATCAGTCTTCATTCTTCAACAGCTAAATGGATTCTCATGCTCCACTGTACTTGGTTGATTGTCTGCATATGGTTCCATTACTTGTCTCGTGAGAAAGTGGACCCTCTTGTCTGTCCAACAAGAGCCCACTTGATCGCCTGACAGTTCCTGTTCTCTTGAGATAGTCTGTGATATCCGTATCCTTGAATCTCACTTCTCGAGTGATACTGAATGTGTAAATCACATTGACCATAATTGTTGGAGTGTTTTTCCTCCATCTTGGTATACTCCGTTGAGTACACGAGAGAAGCTGTGCGCCTCGCACACTGGATCCAGTGAACAGTTCAATTCCCACTCGATCCATTATTTTTATGTTGTATCCTATTGTAACAGGGTTTAAATGTATTTTAATGGATTATCTCCCCTACACCTGAGTAGGCACCAAAATATTGAGTAAATAGTAATTGAGCAGAATATAAAATATTAAAACACAAGGTTGTCTCCTTTGTTTCAAGGTTAGTTGTCTAATCTTGCATTCTTCCCTGTGATTGGTTTCACAGTTTTTTTTTGATTATTGCGGCAAGGGATAGAAGTTATAGTACCACTATTGAATAGTAACCCCTAGCACACTACAATATTCATAGTGAAGCTTTAAGATGCGATTAAATTTTCTTGGACGGATTGTTTCTAATACTTGTGCTAAATAGAGAAGGCTCTCATTTATGTAAAAAAATATTATTAACCATTAAAAAACTCTATATTTTTAAACATAATTGTAACTGAATTACAACTTAATCTATGTATTATTGCAGATGTGAAAAAATCAAGTGCTATCTATTACGATGCTCCATGACCATTTTCAGAAAGAATAAAATCATGATCAGTACAAGCCTTTGCAGTTTACTCACAAATTTCGGCTTGAAATTTTTAAAATTGCATTTTGAGTCATATTTATTCGATTAATTAACATATGTTACAGTGTACAGAAATTGGTGGATACCAGATGCCGAAGTTTTTGTAAAAGAGAAAGATAAGCAAAAACAAAGCCAGTTACAGACAAATCAAAAAGAAGAAAGGGAAGAGGTATGAACAGAGACAATATAAATTTTTACAGTATTAATACTTTTATTAAGGTAATAAAAGGACCAATAAGATAATGAGACAAAAAATATATCCGGTGGGTTTTTCCCCAGAGAGTCGTCTTTTTTTCCTTATCCCTTAAAATTCCTGCACTTCAGCATTTTGCATTTTGAATTCTTTATAACATATCCTATCTCTTTAGGACTATAATTGGTAATGTTCGTCGACCAAAAGTTTGACATACTCTATTTTTTACATAGCAAACTTTCCAGTAATGCCAAAAATAAACAGAACGACTATTATAAATAGAGTCCTTGTGTAAAATGAATCCTAAATAATTTTTGAATCGACGAGGATCATTATGTTATCAACGCCTGTTTAATAATTGGTGAAATGTTTAGTATAATTTTGATTTTGACCTACCTCCCTTTAGTTTTCCTTCAATGGCTTTTTGGAAAACACCATATCCGAAATTTACACGTGGATATTAGAAAGCCGAAATACAATATTTATCAGACATTATCTAAATGTCCATGATAAGACACTAGAAACTACTGACCTTACACTGTTGAAGCGTACGCATCAGCCATATTTAATGTCCCTTACAAATATACACATTGCACTTACAAATTCGATTTGACCCCATCATTTAATTTTGTTTAAATCAGGATTATCATGATAGTTCTTTTATAATTCAGAAAAAGAAATCACCTGATGTATTCATTTCCTACCAGTGGGGTAAACAGCAACAAATCATAGCCTTGTATCAGAGACTGACAGGTCTGGGATTATCATGTTGGTTGGATATACACCAGATGGGTGGTGGAGATTCGCTGTATGAGAAAATAGATGCTGGTGTAAGAGGTTGCAAGGTTGTACTGACATGTATTACACAAAAATATACACTGTCAGCAAATTGTAGGAGAGAAGTTAGTTTGGCTGACGCTATTAAGAGGCCGATTATTCCTCTGCTTCTAGAGAAAATGGATTGGCCACCATCGGGTCCTATGAGTATGGTTTTTACACAACTCTTATTCATCAACTTCTATGATGATGAAGAGGTGCAGATGACTTGGACTGGATCCAATAGTAATGAAATGCTGCAAAAAATTAGAGAGCACGTTCCAATGATTACATACGGAGAAAACGAAAGCCATGAAGAAAAAAGAGATAACATTGGTACTCGAAACGACACGAAATCAGAATCAAAAGGCAACTTGCAAGAATGTCAAAATGTTTACCCAGTGAGACCAGTCAGTAAGAAAGGTCAGAGAGTTGGAACAGCAGGTCCCCAACCAACTGGGAATAAAAATTCCCCTGGTAAACAACCAAAACCAGTAGCTGTACTTCAAAATAATACTGGATCTGTACCAACAAGATCTACACATCAGAACGACATCTTACCAGTACAAAATAATCCAACGGAAACAATTATGTCAAAGTCGTGTTCTGTTTTGTAAATTGTTGATACTGCTTTATATTTTTGCTCTCAGGAGGAAAATGTTAATCTATTTGATCATTAATGTTCTTTCACGTAATTTGGTTATAAGATAATTTTCTGAGAGCAAAACAGAAGTATATCGCTTATTAATTAATTGACATGTTTATTTTGTTCAATCAAATATTTTGTTTGTTATATTAATTTTACATATCCAATTATAATAGCTGAGTATGAATTTATTAATATTGTGCAATTCTTATGCAAGTCTATGTGTAACTTCTCTTCTTCAAAAAATATTTATATGCAATGAAGTCGAATACAATTTTTTTATATATATATTCATATTTTACTTTGATCATCTTCTCTGAAACTACATAAGAAAGAAACCAAACTGTAGTGACATGATATGTGGAAGGTCCTTTACATAAATTGCCAGATTCGTTTAAATGCAGTAACAAACATGTTTGCCACCATGCAATATAATTTAAACATCGGAAAGTGGGAAAACTTTTTCTGATCATTTGACAACTTTATGAAGAAAATTTGAACCAAATTGTACTAGAATAATAAATGAAAATTCTATATAAAAATTTCCCTTTCTTCCAATTCCATCAACAAAATTTGCCACCGGCAAGGATACTGCTTTGACCAATGATCCTATGGAAAAAATGTTCGATCAATGAAGAAAGGTTTGCATTTAATGATGAATGGGAAGTCCTAAACATTGAAGATTCTTCTTCTCAAATACATTTTTTGTGGCTTATTCAAACCTAATTTCCTTTTTTAAATTATACCCCCCTGCATGGTGTCCGTTCGTCCATTCGCCCATCTGTCCGTTTGTCTGGCCGTCCGTTCGTCTGCCCGTCCGTTAGTTATTCCGTCCGCCACCGGGTACATAATTTGTGGCAACAACTCCTCCCAGAACACTTGGTGAAATTTAATGAAACTTTCACAGAATGTTCTCAGTACATATTGTCATTTTGCACCAGCTATTTAAAAGTTTAATTGGACTTTTTTTCTGATTGTTTTACATCTGGGATCAAATGGGGGAGCGGGGGTATGTTTTTGTGAGCTTTGCTCACATTTTTCTAGTTTCATTTTATATCCATTTCTGAAATAATATATTTAAATTAAAATCCAAAACATGTTATGTATTATATGTACAAACTATATGAATATTACATCTGAGCATGTTTCAATTAAAATGAGACATAGAGAAAATAGAAATTTATAACTTTCATTTTTATTTTTAGATCGCATTTTGAGACGACAAAATTACATTATGGCGGAGTCGGTACTTTTTCTTAAATCTTGAATTATGTCCGTTCGAACTTTGCGGTGAAGAACAAAACCCGATCTTGTTTCGCCATATATAATGATTCCACGTTTTCTTTGATGGTTTCAAACCCACTGTAGATTTGTATGGTCTCATTCATTTTGTCATTAAATTGGTAAGTTATGGGATTTTGTGTGTGGTAACAATCTTGAGAATGAAGCTGTGAAGGAATGCCTGGCTGCGATACTAAATCTCAAATACTTGTAGCGTGGTGTCGCTTGGTAAAGGTTTATATTCTAATTGACATCACGAGAGAAATCACGAACAGTTTTTGGAATTAGAGTCGCAAGAAGGATTTATTGTTGAATTAAATCTAATAGAGACTCTGAAATTTGTCGGTTTTGGTACTGGTGAAAGGGTATCCAATATTTAATGTTTCCACCCTCTTTTTTAACCACGCTCTAGTCATTAGATGCTCCATTCCAACACTAAATGTTCAGTGGTTTCGCTTTGAAAAGGTATAAAACACATGTACTCTTAATTTGTTCAAATCTGTAAATACAAATACATCTTTTATTCAGTAATTTTGATGCAAATGATAGATTTTTGGTTTAATTGAATTATAAAAAGACACTTTGTATAGTAAACATTATCAAAAGCAAAATTTTCTTGCCATATAGTACAAGTCATTCTATATTGTTATCATTCATAATTGTTTGTCGTTTTTCTTCCTTTTTCCGTTCAATAAAAAGTGATGATAGTATGTTTTAGTTATTTCTGTTCCTTAATGTAATCATAAATCGAAATTGAAAGACCGTTTACTTACATGTAAATTCTTGAATCACTTTACAGCTCATTAACTATACGTGCATAATCATGACTACCTGTGCTAACGTATACCTGTGAAATCCTAAATCGAACAGACCTTATCTAAAGAAATCCTGAAATCATTTAACACACAAACAACCAATGTTGCTTCTTGTGCAAACTGAATAAGTACATGTACCATGTGTTTCGAGATGAATATCTTAAAGTTTAATTAGAACAAAATATACGACCAATTAATCAATAAAGTGCATCAACAATTATCTTTTTGTATGAGAGTCATATATAAAATGGACGCAAACTTAAATCAAGACCAAAATATCCTGACCTCCACTCTAAGTTACTAATAATAGCCACTGAGGATTTGAATCTCCTGGAATTAAAGCCGGAAATTTGAATTAACGAAAGAGATGAAGCTTAAAATGTTATCTAATACATAGACGATGTACTTTCTCTTAATAATCCTAAATTTAAGGAGTATTTACATCAGATCTATCCCTATGAGCTTGAGATTAAAGAAACAACTGAAACACCTACTTCAGCTTCGTACCTAGATCTTTTATTGTATATTGACGAAGATGGGCGTTTGAATTTAAGCTATATGACAAGCATGATGATTGTGAATTTTCCCTTTCTAAGCAGCTATATACCTACCTCTCCAGCCTATGGAGTGTACATTTCACAGTTGATTCGTTACTGTCGAGCGTGTAGTGTGTACAGTGATTTTTTGAACAGAGAAAAAAAAACACTGTACCAACTTTGACATTTTCCTGGATCGACTCACTCACAGTGTGACGGGTGCTGTTAACAGAGCAGGATATGCTTACCCTTCCGGAGCACCTGATGTCACTCTCAGTTTCACTGGAGCTCACACAGTGAGTGTCTTTGTTTTGAATGTTGTGATTTCTATTTCTGTGCTTTGTGACTGTCTAACGTCATTGTTTTATGTCTGGCGCCATTGTTTTCTGTGTTCTCGTTTTGGCCATGTCTTTGGACTCCGATTTTTGTGGATTTCCCTCCTTTGTTCCCTCGGTATTCTACTGCCGTTGTTTAAAAGCGGAAATTGAAACTAAAGTTTCCATATATCTACTTCATTATATTCTTATGGTAAAAGGTCCACATTTCAGTTCAATGTTAAACCTATGGGTATATTATGTAAAATCCACAGCCTTAATTCAGCTTGTTTGTTCTTCACAAAAACTTCGTATGCAGATAACTGTTCCATTTATGCATATATAGCTACCATTCTTTGCAAGTATTATCAACAAATGAATGAGAAATTTATGATAAACAATAAAGAAAAGGGAGAATCTTTCGAACAGACTACACTTTTGTTCCAGAAAACATCCAACTACCATAATATTTATGAGATTTTTTCTGCAAATCCATTAAATTTGTAAATATTAGCAAAAAACAAAGGTAGCTTTGCATGAGCAATAATCTCAATAATTTGCAGATAAATTTTAGGTATAAACCAACAAGCCATTAAAGCAGGGTATTACACACAAAAAAATCCCATAGGTTTAACATTGAATTAAAAAGAAGACCTTTAACCTTAAGAGCTGCTAAGGAAAAAATAATACTTCATATCATGCTGCGTTTGGAAAGAAATTGAGATTTGACATAACCCATGTACCACGTGCAGAACAAATCACAAACATCTTTTCACCTAGCTTGTGACCAATAGTAAGAATAAAAACCCAAGAAAGTTTACAAAAAAGAAAGAACAAATTATCGAACACGCTTTCAATATAATCTATGTCAATACTTATAACAAAGTCACTTCAAAGGCTGTATAAACTATTGACAACTGTTATGTTCTAAATAGTCAACTTCAACGAAAGTTATTCGATATTAAACATGTTTTACACAGTACAATACAGTTAGTATTTAATATCATAACATCAGTATTTATGGCACGCGATAGTAACAAAAATGCAGTATACCTAGTATTTCGAACGGAAACTAGGGATTTTCGTGCGAAATACTAGGTATACAGCACGTTAACCATGGGTTTCAGATCGGTATACATAGTTTTCGACGAAAACCCTAGTTTTCGATTGAAATTGAACGGAAACTAGGGGTTTGCGACGGAAACCCAAAGTTTCTGATCGGTATCGTTAATTCGAGTTTAAAGCGAAAACGCTATTCATAGTTTTAGCCAATCAGAAACGAGAAACGGAAATCGCTATTTTATATTTAACGTTCGTCCAATCAGAAACGGAAAACGGTATTCAGGGTTTAATTAAACCAATCAAAATCTTTCTTTTTTTTCTGTTTATCGCTTATATTTTTCTCTTTTTTATTCAAATTTCGTATCTTTTATTTATTTTATATATTTTGATATTATAAATTAATTATCAAATAGAGTTGTACCTTTGGCAAATTTAGGTGCGAATGGATATCAGATTCACGAGTCCTGAGAAGATTCGATCTCGACTGTCTATATTCACCTTCACCAGTTAAAAGTTGTGAAATATCGCCGTTTGTTGGTTTAAAAAGAATATTCAATTTAACTAATCTATAGAGCAAAGATTTTTATTTTCATATAACTTGATGTGTACTGTGTTTCGAAATTAAAAAAAATCATGAGATTTTGTATGAAAAATAAATAATTTGATAAGCAGTTAAAAAAAAAACAAAAACTCGGTCTTATAAATAATCAAAACAATTCAGTAATTTAAAACTGTTACTTCATCATATCCTTTCCAAGGAGTTTATTATTTGGAAGTTAAAAATTTCATGAATTTTAGCATATAAGAGGAATGAGAAGTATAATTTAAAGTTTACAGTTTAAACTTACTCTCTAAAAATGACAAAAACAATAAAGTGTTTGAAAAGTTTACTTTATGATATCCTTTCGAAAGAGTTTGATATGTTGAGAAATAAAAAAATTATGAAATTTAGCATAGAATAGACAGAATAGTTAGATTTTTTAATCAGTGGTTCAAACTCAGTCTTTAAAAATGACAAAAGCAATTCAGTGTTTTGAAAATTTAACATCATAATATCCTTTCAAAGGAGTTTTATAATTCGCCAAGCAAAAACTTGATGAATTTTAGCATTAAAAAGATATGAAAAGTAAAATTTTTAGTCTACTGTTTATACTAACTCTTTAAAAATGTCAAAAAAAGTTAAGTGTTTTGAAAATTTTACTTCATTTTATCCTTGCGAAGAAATTTGATATGTTGCGAAATAGAAAAATCATCAAATGTAGCATAGAAAAGGTATGAAAAGTATGATTTTGAAACAGCGGTTTAAGCTAAGTCTATAAAAATGACCAAAAAAATTCAGTGTTTTGAAAATTTAACATCATAATATCCTTTCGAAGGAGTTTTATAATTCGCGAAGCAAAAAAACTTGATGAATTTTAGCATTAAAAAGGTATGCAAGTAAAATTCTTAGTCGCCGGTTTATACTAACTCTTTAAAAATGTCAAAAAAAGTTAAGTGTTTTGAAAATTTTATTTCATTTTATCCTTGCGAAGAAGTTTGATATATTGCGAAATACCAAATTCATCAAATTTAGCATAGAAAAGGTATGAAAAGTAAGATTTTGAAACACAATTTAAGCTAAGTCTATAAAAATCACAAAAAAAAATTCAGTGTTTTGAAAATTTAACATCATTATATCCTTTCCAAGGAGTTTTATAATTCGCGAAGCAAAAACTTGATGAATTTTAGCATTAAAAAATAATGAAAAGTAAAATTTTTAGTCTACGGTTTATACTAACTCTTTAAAATGTCAAAAAAAGTTAAGTGTTCTGAAAATTTTACTTCATTATATCCTTGGGAAGAAGTTTGATATGTTGCAAAATACAAAAATCATCAAATGTAGCATAGAAAAGGTATGAAAAGTAAGATTTTGAAACATATCAAACTCTTTCAAAAGGATATCATAAACTAAAATTTTCAAAACACTTTATTGTTTTTGTCATTTTTAAAGAGTAAGTTTAAACCATAAACTTAAAATTATACTTTTCATACCTCTTAAATGCTAAAATTCATAAAATTTTTAACTTCCAAAGTATATAACTCCTTGGAAAGGATATGATGAAGTAAAAGTTTTAAATTACTGAATTGTTTTGATCATTTACAAGACCGAGTTTTTGTTGTTTTTTTTTTTAATGCTTATCAAATTATTTATTTTTCATACCAAATTTCATGATTTTTTTTTTAATTTCGAAACAGAGTACACATCCAGTTATATGAAAATAAAAAATCTTTGCTCTAGAGATTAGTTAAATTGAATATTCTTTTTAAACTAAGTCTAAAACGGCGATATTTCACAACTTTTACCTGGTGAAGGTGAATATAGAAAGTCCAGATCGAATTCTCTCAGGACCCGCTAATCTGATATCCATTCGCACCTAAATTTGTCAAAGGTACAACTCTATTTGATAATTAATTTATAATATCAAAATACATATAATAAATAAAAGATACGAAATTTGAATAAAAAAGAGAGTAATATAAGCGATAAACAGGAAAAAACGATTCTGATTGGTTTGATTAAACCCTGAATACCGTTTTCCGTTTCTGATTGGACGAACGTTAAATATCAAATAGCGATTTCCGTTTCTCGTTTCTGATTGGCTAAAACTATGAATAGCGTTTTCGTTTTAAACTCGAATTAACGATACCGATCGGAAACTATGGGTTTCCGTCGCAAACCCCTAGTTTCCGTTCAATTCCAATCGTCGAAAACTATGTATACCGATCGGAAACCCATAGTTAACGTGCGGTATACCTAGTATTTCGCACGAAAACCCCTAGTTTCCGTTCGAAATACTAGGTATACCGCATTTTTTGTTACTATTGCGTGCCATAAGTATTCAATAAATGATCACACATTTCCATCTTAATATTCGTGTATATAGTCCGTGCTACTTACCTATAGAGTGCACCTTTTCTCTAATATTTAGATAATTAATATTAACAAGCACACGTGTGAAAATACACGTGTTCAGGAACATTAAAAATATAAATATTTCTCACGATTCATGATATTCCAATTACATGTGCTATACCTCATGAAATCTACACTACTAAAAGAGATCTGTCGCCAGTATCTGCAAATTAAAAACAAAGAACACCGTCTCGTTCAAAATATAAAAAATTAAACAGTCAATACCATCTTCAAAAAAAACGTTAACAAATTAAGAGACAGACGTCACCATCTGCAAATTAAACACAGAGACCACCGTTTCGTTCAAATATTCAAATGAGAAAATGAGGACATACGACACCACATGTACAACAACAGATTGTAAAATATACTCACTAAAGCCCTAGGTATTTCGAGATATCACATGAAACACGAATACTAAATTTGAGAACGTTTTGCACGAGGAATGAAAAGACAGAAAGAGAAAAAGACACGTTTGTCCTCGACAATTGCATCTCGAAAGGCTGGTTCAACTGACAAGGTCTCGTTACTTCTCGCATGATGTCACAGGAGGAAGTCGTACGTAAATTAAGATTACATCACAAGATCCCGTTCATTACCATTTTTTATCCACTAGAGAAGGTTGAATTTTAAAATTTGTTTGGGATGCTTGCTGATCTTTTTGAAATTTTTAAATTAAATATCGAGAGTTGATAAAATATGTTAATGTCATTTGTTGGACCCTTTCAAACTTTTGTTTTAAAAACCATAAGATAGCTACTTAAATAATAGTTAAGCATAGGATCTTTTAATTCCTGTTTTAAACTACATTATCAGTTGGAATCAACCATATGTTGAACTATTATATCTAAGACAGGTCCCATTCAAAGATTGATAAAATGAGCCAAGAATATGGCTACACCAGCCTAACATTGGTTTTGATATTAGCATGATCTTGACAACAAAAAGCAAGGTGAGCAATTTTTCTTGAAACAAGTTGATTGCAAGGTAGTTACATTCATGTAATTCAAGTTTTATATATTTAACATTGCTCCTCAGACCCTCTGGTTTCAAAACAGTTTGATTAATAGGCAATATCATTTATGTAATTCGACATTTTTTTATGTTTTGTATGTTATATTGAAATAAATATATCAAAACAAATGCTGTGTCATTGCGTTCCGTTGAAATAAAGTAGTATTTGCTGCTGGTTATTAATATTATGTACATGCGTGTTACAATAAACATAGGTCTAATAGACCATATCCGAACTCTGGTATTAGGATTTACCAGACTACTTTTCAATACGTCACAGTATAGGAAACGTCACGTCATAGAGCTTAAAACGTCATGAAGTTGGTCACATGGGGTGGACACGTTTGTGACGTAGGGCGGACAAACAACAACTGGTGAATCTGAATACCAGAACTCGGATATGGTCTATTTTTGAGAGGATAGGTTAAAGAGTGTTCGGCGCTAAACTACAGGCTAGCTCAAGGAACCTAGTCTGCTATTAAAACCCTGTCGCACTACGGAAGAAGAATCAATCTCGAAACTTCCGGAAGGATTTGCTAAGGAGTCGTCATGTATTTCAGTAGAATACGTGTAAAATCTTCAGGTCATTTAATTTCAATTTAACGGATTCGTGTAGAATATCAAGTTAAATTAAGTTCAAGAGAAATAGATTTAGATATAACCAACACCTGCAGAGAATTTAAAATACTTGCATTTTCTATTCAAATATCTTCACCAACAGATGTTGATGTATTGATATTATCATATAGATGTATCATGTTTAGATTTTATCATAGATGTATAACGTATAGATTATATCATATAGATGTATCATGTATAGATTATATCATATAGATGTATCACGTATAAATTTTATCAATAAGTTTGTGTAAAATGACAAGCATTTATACTTGTCTTGATTGTTCATCCATAAACTCAAATTCATCAGATTGGAAGTTGTGGCAAAATCTGAGGTATATTTGATATCTTTGAACTAGATTGACCCGAAGGATCAGTTTGGGTTGTTTCCATCATGATTTTGTGCCTGTCGTCCAGTGTTTGTTAGCTTTTGACTAATTGATAGCTTTGAATTTAATGAAGCAAATTTGGTGTATGAAAGGTTAAAATAATTTCAGCCATAGTGGAATAGAGCTTAATATATAGATTATGTTGACAAAACATATTTTGATCATCTTCCTCTGATATTAGTATACTAGCAAGTTAAAGCAAATCTTACAGAAATGATGTTTTGAGGGTCTAGATAAAGATTTTTTGTTTCGTTCAGTTTTGAAAACAAACATTACCAACAGCAAACTGATTTAAATGAGGGTCCTTCTTTGAAAAACATTACCTTTGAAAGAAATGAATCAATTTGAAACAAAACTAAATAGAAAGATGCAGTTAGGTCTTTTCAACGATTTCCCTATTTGTTAAGATTCGTTTTGACCATGGTCGCCAGTGCCAAAAGATAACTTGAAGGAGAGGTTTGGCATGCCATAAAACCGGTTTGACCCGCAATATCTTTTGAAATGCCTGTACCACGTTCGGACCATTACGGTCGACAATTTTTCTGGTGGTTTCAGCCTGATTTAATACCGAAAAATTGTATCGAAAATAACGTTAAGGTCAATTTATAAAACGTGACGTTGCGCATTTTTGTTTACGCTAAAGAGCGTAATAAAAAACAAGCAATATGACATCTGGCAAAAATTTATAAGAATACCTGTTATGAACAACCCAATGGATGAAAATCGTTTTCGGACAAGTTCCGAAACTCGTTTAGTCCCTCTATGTTGTTCCGTACTCCTGACATTTTCATTGATATTCATTATGATCGATTAGTTATACATTTAGTTTTATTGCAGTTTTATATAACCCTGATGGAATAAAATTAATGACTTTGATGTTGAGATTGATACCACAGTTGAATAACACAAGAGATCTGATTGCAGTCTAAGTCGGTCAAGACCGAGCTGATTATCAGTCTAGAGATCGTAAAATTGTAGTTTTTACCGAATTTAAAATACTTAGTTCATTATACTTTCCATTTAATTTTACGTCTTGCTTTTGTTTCTTTTCTTTGGATTTTTATTGGTATATATTGGTAAACACTACTGTGACTATGACAACGGTCCCAAGATGGTCAAATTGATGAATCCTGAGGATGAAAATGACTCGAGATTATTGGCTCAACGTTTAGGATACAATAATGAAGACGTCAGGACCTGGGAATCACAACATGATCCTTGTATGGCTGTTCTCAATGAATGTTATGCCACAAATAAAACAAGGGAAGCAACTCATGCAGTTTTGACAGCTTTGCTGGAGATGAACAGAATAGATGATGCAGTTTTTGTTGAAAATGCAATGAAAGCAACCGGTAAATTGAATAATTTAATTTTTAAAATTGTTTTTCAAGATATTTTAAGACAATCATAAACAGACATTATTTCATGGTTTTATGGTCTCGTTTCAGGTAAAAACATTTTTATACAGATAGCTAGATCCATTGCAACAGAATAGTCACGAAATACACTAAGTCCTAGCAATAATAATTAGTTTTTTGTAGTCCTAAAATTAAAGGAGTCGAATATACCACTTTTTCTACAATGTTTTAAATAATTGAAATAGTTTACAAACACATATTAAATCAGTCAACAATTTTTATCAGTTTAAAACACTAGTGAAATCAATGTGGAAAAAGCATAAAAATAAACAAAACTCGGAGTCTGTTTGATAAATTAATCATAACCCTTTTTGTCCGCCTCAAAAAACAGTTGAATACACTGACCAGGACTACATTGGCAATAAGCCTCATAGCATTTTAGGTAGATAGACACTGTTGTGCTGCGCAATGAAATCTCGCATTTGAAAAATATAGACCGAGTCGAATACGGGTTTGGGTTGCATTCTTGGCCGGAACAGTCATTTGATAGGTTTTCCTTTGTGACGTCATAATTGATCTACTAATATGAAACGTCATATTAAGTCCAGTTTGCCGCGAATTAACTCCCCTTTCCCGTAAATAATTTTTATAACGAAAACTTTGTAAAATATCTCCGTTAAAAGCGTGGTGACAGCTACAATTTTTCGTTGTAACCAATACGTCACATCATATTACTATCCATAAACAAAAATATATATAATTCTCATGGATAAAAGGGATTTTTATATTAAAGAGAAAATTGCCTTTCTATATTTTACCTGTGCATTCTAGGTAAATTTTGAAGAAAAAAATGGATGAAAATGAGGTAAATTTGACCTTAGTTCTAGAAAAATCAAGCATGATGACCCATACTTTTTATTACAGATTTCAAGTTGGTATAATTGGTTCTTCGATTTTGTCGACTTATAGCAAAATCTCATGGGTAAAAGTATTAGTGTCTATCTACCTGAAGAGCTTTCCATGACTGATATCAACCTCTACAAATATGTCAAATAATGTTGACTAACGGTCAATATTGTTGATATTGTCCATATTGACATTTTTACCTCCTACATTTAAGACAGTGAACTGGAAAGGTATAGAAAATTAAATAAAAGGACAACAGGAACACCTACAGTGGCTGAAAATTATAGTTACATGCCACAATCTGTTAAGGAACTACACAGGAAAAACACAAATATGACAAAAGACAAACGTAAACAACAATAGGAACTCGGGACATCCGGACTTGGTACTGGCACTAGCAAAAGCCAGCGGTAGGATTAAACCGGTTTATGGGTACCCAAACCTCCCCTTTATTTGTCCCGTTTCCCTATAGTTTAGTAAACACATCAATAAAGCCTAATACAGGTAGACTACTAACTCCATGACCACAATCTTAAAAGAAGAGAATATGACAATACGTAATTTTGAAAGATGGCTCAAGGGGTGCTCGCCGCTAATCTGCCGGCTAGCTAAAGGAGACTACCGTCGTACTATGGAATAAAAATCAAACTCAAAACTTCCCGCAGGATGTGGTCAAGAATCATCATATATTTCGGTAAACATCGGCAGTATTAGTGAGAGGCCAGTATCTATGTAAAATTTTCAGTTCACTAGATCTAAAAGCTTATTTAACGGATGCAAGCAGAGTATCTTGTCAATATCCCCTATTACGTAATGAATGTAACGTCCCAGCTTTTCTGGATTTTTAATCAGTTTCTGACATTTTTAAAAACATTACCGTAAAAACGAGGATTAGAAATGCCCTTAGTAATAAGCTGTTTGTGAGTAACGCCATATCCAGATATAAAAATATTCATATCTGTTATAAAACGTCTTGAAGGTATTGAACAACTTATAGGAAAGACCCTTTACTCAATTAATCAATATCGGTTTATTTGTCCAAAACATTTCTGCAAATGTAGGATATGGTTTGATATTGACCTTCATAGGAAAAATAAATCTGTACAGAATGGTGGATTAAAGGTCCAGTCATTTGTTCCAATCCATCAAAAACATGATTGTTCTGCCATGCTTCAGATGCATTTTATATGACTAGTGATGCATGTTAAAACTATTGAGGTCTGCCTCTCCGCAGCTTATACTGTTTAAGTTCCTCTTGGTCCGATTGGTCAGTGTGAGATAATGCAATTTCTTGGCATACGTCGTCCATTCGTCAGTCTGTAAACTTTTAACGCTTTCCCTCTCTCCTCTGATCTTGCTTAAGCATATTCGTCCGAGCGTTACAGGAATAATGCTGTGAAAAATTCTTTTACAAAATTTTCTCATTTCATTTCATTCCAATCAGACAAAAAATATGCTGCCAGTGCGATACATAGTTTAAAATCGACACTATGGAAAAATCTTATTTTGTTCACCTCCTCTGAAGCTTGGTTTCTTTCATCATCATAGACCGGTAATCTAGTACCTCAGTGCTGGCACCAAAAATGATGACTTTAAATAAGGAATTTATATTATCTTAATTTTAGAAATTCTACTAAACTAAGGAGTATCTCCCTCGTGCAGATGACATTTGCGTTACTTTAGCCCATTTCGGTTAGTTGTCTTCTATCACCCCTTTTAGATGGTTTTCAAACCTTCCATCTTTATCGTCATCGAAGAAACTTACATTGTTCGAAGGCCATCTGCAAGAATTGGAGAAAAAATTTATTTCAATGTGTTTATTCATTCAACTACTGAGTTAGTACCTCTGTTGGTTTTTTAGCACATTTATAGGGCCTGAAACGTTTTATATGAAAATAGCAATATAATATATAGTTTATGAATTTAAAAAAAATAGGCATAATTCCTTCATGCAAAGCTTTCTTCTCAAAAGACTAAAAGCACATTGTTGAAGGCCTCATGGAAACTTCATGATGAAGAACAACAATAAAAGCGTTGTTCCTTTGCTTGATTTTACCATGCATTTGTAGAGACTTTGTTTCATGTGGATTTACTGCATATCCTTTCATTCACCATTTTCGACTCGAGCTTGTCTCTCATTCAGTGCGGAGTCCGTAAAAAGATTCCCCATGCGAGAGATGTATGCTCTCTACATATTTCAGTTATAGTGTACTTGTTTGTGAGAGAATTTGCAATATGGATATACTATCAGACTTTAAAATTTTGGTATTTATTTTTGTAATTTGGAAATGAAATTCTGACCACATGTTTAAAGTGCCCGCATCTCACTTTTATAATGCAAAGTTTTCTCACAATCGACTTGATGAGTGCCCTTTGTTTGTCTATATGTTGTTATCGTCCACTAGCTTAAGACACTAGTGCTTTTATTGGACAATGGATGACAGTAATTGTAAGAGCACTTTGTCAGTTTAATTAATGTTTGCTGACAATTCCGCATCCATGACCAGAAAAGACATGGATGTAGCTGTGGTCGGCAATCAGCAAAGAATTCCGCTCAAACCGGTGCTTGGGGCCGTCTTGAACTTACTATGAGGTATCAGCAAAACGAATTGTTGAAGGCCTCATGGTGACTTAAAGATGAAGAACAACATTAAAAGCGTTGTTCCTTTGCTTGAGTTTACAAAGTATTTGTAAATACTTTGTCTAGTGGGCATTTACTCAATATCCTTCCATTCACAATCTTAATTGATTTTCAGGTTATTATTGGCCAACTTCATTTACTTGTTCTATTATAAATAACAAAATACCGAAACAACGGTAGTAGAATACCGAAGGAAAAAGGGAAGCGGTGACTACAAAAATCGAAGTGCAAAGACATGGCAAAAACGGCAACAGAGAAAAACGAAGAAAAAAACAAGGACGTGAGACAGCCACTATGCACTGAAATAAAAAGACGACATTAATAACTAAGGCACTCATAGTTACTGTGAATTTAGTTTCTGCATATACGCATTCAGACAACTGATGTCTCTTCAGTGCAACTCGAATCAAAACATTTCGAAATCCATGAACCATTATGTGTGTAAAAGCTGATAGAGAACAAATTGCCGAAAGGATATAAAAAGGAAAGCGGAAATCCGCTCAGAACAAGAGGGAGATAACTCTTCAATACATTTTTATGTTTTGAAAGATTTGTTTTATCAGTCTCCGAGACAGAGATGCACAGGTCCTCCTTCGTCAAATAATCACCTCTATCACACCATTCATTCCATACTCCATTATCCACTCGCTTTTCACGGTGCCGTCGTATATATCCTGACGCTTTTTACACTGTGACGTCATAAAAATCGACCAGATAATTCTCCTTCCGGTGTAACAAAGGTGAAGAGCTATGCACCTATGTTTCGAAGATTGTATTTTGATCTGCACTAGGGTCTGTAAGTCTCGTCATGCGACACCGTTAAAATGTAATTCGAAAACATTTCCCGCCAAAAAGGACGTCTTTGGGTTATTATGTTCAAGTTTTTGTTTGAAACTTCAAATATCTTTATGTAAATTTAAGATACTCGGAAGTTTCAACGTTGAACGACAACTAAAGACACTGTAAACAGACATCAGTTTTAGAAGTTAAGATATGAATTGTAAGTTTATGTTTGATCCCATATGATGCTATAAGCAATGATGGAATATGGATTTAATGCCCATGAGACAAAGTCTCTACAAAAACAAGGTAACACAAAACAATGGAACAACGACTTTATTATTGTTTTCATCTGAAGGTCACCATGAAGCCATCAACAACGAGCTTTTTATAATGTATTTTTATAAGATATTAAAAAAATAAACCACATGAACAGAAGTTGTTTGGCAGAGGGTAAGGAAAAATTTCAAATAAATTGAGTGCAAAGGTAGAATATATCTACTTAATATAATTTTTAAAACGCATAATGTAAAGGGAAGGCATTAGTTTGTTTTGTGAGTTTGGCCATTCATGATGAAAACGATGAAAACGCTCTTACTGGGTCATATATTGTACTACTGTTTAATTGATTTTAAGTGGATGTTGGTGAAGATAAGGAAATAAACTACGATTATCCACCTCCCGTGTTCCTTAGTTATCAATGGGGTCATCAAGATGAAGTGAAACTTATCCGCAATCACTTACGGATGGCTGGATATGAGTGTTGGATGGACAATGGACAGATGGGAGGAGGACATAAACTGATTGAGAAAATTGACAATGGTATTGAAGAAGCCAAAGTTGTGATATCCTGTGTTTCAAAAAATATGCCAACTCTCCAAACTGTAACAGAGAGTTAAATTTACAGAGTTAACTTTATTTGCTTTGTTTTTTTTTAGGTCGGAGAGTAATACAGATTTTTTTGCTCATACGTTCATTCATCTGTTTGTTTTTAAGGCATTATAATTTTGGTATCTTATATGAACAAACCTTCTTCAATGGGTCATTACATCTCATTTTTTTTTATTATTAATAAATATTTTTTGTTATTTATTTTATTTTTTAAAGTGAATTAAAACTTGGCAAAATTTAAAGTAACTTAAATATAGGTCCATTATGAGCAAATCATTGTTAACCGTCTGGTAAATTAAGACAACTCGTCTTGATAAGTTGGACTTTTTTCTAGTTTGATTTTTACTGTGAGTCTTTTTGTGTATTTATTTTTAGCCATTCACCACACATAGGGGGAGGGTTTGGATCCAATAAAACGGGTTTAACCCCACCGCAATTTTTGCGCCTGTCCCAGGTCAGGAATATGTTGGTCATTGGCTTGTCCTTGTCTTATAAAATTTTAGTTTTTTGATATTTAGGTTATTGGATGTGGTTTGTTTCCATTGATTTATTCACTTTTTTACCTTTTCGGGGCCATTTAGGGCTTACTATATGGTGTGAGGTTCCTCACTGTGTTGAAGACCATATGGTGACCCCTAGATGTTTTGTTTTGGGTCGTTTTAACCTGGATATGAGATGTTGTCTCCTTGACATTTACCCCATTTCCTTTCTTTTTCATAAAATTTATGATAAAAGGGATAATTTTGATTTCACTATTACTAATTTCACTTTTCTTGATGGCGACGTCCCTGCAGCTCCATCATAACGGGGTGTACATATCTCAACTAGACTAAGTATTATTTGCACGCGTTTTACTCTTGACGACTTTAATAAATTTTACAAAAGATTGCAGTTTTCATAAGTTGATAAACACATTAAAGAAGTTTTGTGGAGATATGAAGATTTGATTTCTAAATATGATGCGACTCGCAAACAGCTTATTACCAAGGACATTTCTCACCCTCGTTTTCATGAAAATGATGTTAAAAAATTTCAAAAACTGAAAAAAAATCCAGAAAAACTGGGACGTAACTTGACAGGATATTCTTCATGATTCCGTTAAATTGGCTTTGGGATCAAATGACAAAAAGATATTACTGGCCTCTCACTGATACTGTCGATGTCTACTGAAATCTATGATGATTCTTGAAAATCCCTTTTTTGAGTTTTGAATCTGACTTTTATTCCGTAGTGCAACAGTGTTTTACCAGCAGACTAGGCTTCTTAAGTTAGCTGGCAGTTAAGTGGTCAGCGCTCCTCGACCTATCTTTCTAAATTACCTTTTGTCTTATTCTTTCCTTCTGAAGATTGTGGTCTTGGAGTTAGTAGTCTATTTGCATTGGGTTTTAATCTATATTTATTATATTATAGGGAAACGGGATAGAGAAAGATGAGGTTTGGGTACCCAAAAGCTGGTTTTACCCTACCACTGGCTCTTGCTGGTGCCGGGTCCAAGTTCGGCTATCACGAGTTCCTATCGTTGTCCAGTTGTCCATATTTGTCTTTTGTCATTTTCTTGTTTTTCTTGTTCGGTTTCCTAGTGAATTGTGGCATGTGATTGGGGTTTTCGGCCATTGAAAGTGTTTTCTGTTATCTTTTCGTCATTAATTTAATTTACTTCAGATGGGTTTGTTTTTGATGGTCCACTCCTCCAACTAACTTACTCAGTTACTACATATTCTGTATGCTGGTATGTAGAACAGCAACAAAGGCTCTCCAATAGTAACGATCTTTTGACATTTTCTCTTCTGGTCCTCCATGCATGGTCAATAAATAACAAAATACCGAAGTTACTGTTAATTTTTTTCTGCATATGCGCATTTCGACAACTTATGTCTTAAGACAACTTAAGAAGCGTATGCCCGATATAGGGTTCACTCTTCTGGTGCGCTATTTGTGGCTTAATGTGTTCGGTTTATCTTTCTTGCTTTTTTCATTCCCATTTGTGTTGCTTTAATATGCCATTTTAGACTTTGGTTTTTGAATTTAATCTTTTGATTTGTTGCTCTTTATTCTTTTACATTCTTTTTTGTGTGAAAATATAGTTTGGTGTCTACTAACGAAGAAATATACCCTAAAGTGCTTATGTTCGCAAGTCGCAAATTTTGCGATTATCTTTGATTGTTTGATTTCATTTTCGCGGGCATGAACTATTTGCGAATGCTTATCTTTAAGTGTTTAAACTCTCATATCAATAATATTTCGATGTATGTAACTTTTAAGACATAAAAGTAACCGCTAATAAAGCAAAAAATAAGTCCTCGCAAAAATTACCACTTATACGGTATTACAGTAAATACACAACAACACGTTCCAGTGTATGTAGTAAATCATAGCACACCATTGACAATGCATACCTGGAAATTGTTGCAGTAGTATTTATTGTCACTTTGAATGAATTTCATAAACAACCCTGCATAATGGGAGTCTCCAGGTATCTTAAAACTGTTGATTTAGTACGGAAGCGTATTGATGTCACATGAAGAAAAACAATATCTCATAATTATGAGATAATATCTCATCTCATAATAATGAGATATTATTTCATAATTATGAGATACTGTCTCATAATTATGAAATAATATCTCATAATTATGAGATAGTTATCTCATAATTATGAGATAATTATCTCATAATTATGAGATAATTATCTCATAATTTTGAGATATTATCTCATAATTATGAGATATTTTTTTTTCTTCATGTGGCATTAATACGCTTCCGTAATTTACCAATTGGTGAGAACACATTTCATTTAAAGGGAAATATATGTTATATTTTATACAATGGCATGTCAAATTCAGAATCAAAATAAGATCATTTAATGTATATAACATATCATAAAATTTGAAAAATATACCCTTTTTTAAATTTCCTGATGTTAAATTTTAATGTTATAGCTACAGATATATCATTTTTGAAATTGGTGTCTGCATAACTGCAATCATTACCGTCTACTTGATTGTGGGGTCTTAAAATTTGGCTTTTTTTTATTATTTTTACTTTTTTTTTTTTTTTTTTAATTTCTTTATTTGCTTTGAACATACATATTCATCAGCATAATACATATTACTTAAATCACAGTTATAATCCCGTTAGTAACAGTAATCGTATACAGTTCATATATTGAACATGCTAGTTACAGAACTACATAAACAGACTTTTTGTCATTTAATTACATTTTGTAGTTTCTTTTATGATAACAATAGCTACTGCTATTTCTTATAGAATGTTTAACAGTTTAACATAAATATTTGTATTCATAATCACCAAACGTGGTTTTTAGCACGTTGCTTAAATCTTTCATAGCATTTGTATAAAAAAATATTACAAAACTTATATCTTTTTATAGGTAAACTTATCTGTAAACCATGAAAAACCTTCGATTCCACTTTTAATTGCGAAAATGGATTTGCCACCAAAAGGTTCCATAGGACCTATTATAATTAAGCGAGTACCTCTTTGTCAGATTTTATCAAATAGAGGGCGAGGAGACGAATGATGAAAGAATTTGGCCAGTTAACAAATTTAAAGAAATGTTGATGCAAATTAAAGGCTATGGTATACTACCAATAATTGACCAATTTTCTTAATTATCTTAGCATATCACATGGATTTGTTTAGTTGAAAGTCACTGTATATATGGCCAGTTAATTGTCTAATCAAGGCCTCATGGAACAGAAGTAAATTATCATGATTGGGTGCAATAGGGCCAGTAAGTCTCGGACAATTTTGGAACTTCCAGGATAAAAAAATATTATAACCGGAAGTTACATTTTAAACAAAGGTATATGACTTTTCGAACAAAATTGAAAGTCATGTTTTAGCGTGGGAGTTTTCAATTGCCTGTTTATCGTGGATTCTCGTGAGTCACATGACGAGACTTACAGACCCTAAATCTTCTTCCCAAAAACGAAAAATCAGGGAACTTGTTATTGCAACGGCAGCAGTGTCTGACAGACACTTTTATTGCACAAGGGGCCGTCATCTCCATCTAAGGTGTACCTTTAAGATGTGAACGGATTGCCTCTAATGCTAATATTAGATAGAAAAGTCTGACATTAAAGTATAAAAGGCTATTAACTAATAATTCAATTTCTATATTATAAGAGTGAAAATTTAAAAAAAAAAGAAAATACCTTATGATAAAAAAATAGGTTGTGTATTCAATTCACGTATTCTCTGTAATGAGACATACGTTGATAACTTTTGTTTGAATTTGAAAGTTCATGAAATTACGATGCTTGACGGCCACTTTCAGAAACACAGAAATCATAACAATGAATTATAATTGGAGAGAATATTAAAGATAAAATGTCTATTCTAATGCAACATTTATATAATAAGGTTTTGATTGGTCAAAACTGACCGTCAATTCCACCATCTACACACCTGTGACAAAGTCGGTTTCCTGCTTAGTCTGGTTCCTAATATTGTGACAAATTCACGAGTTAAAAATAGAATATGAAATTGAATCGCAATAACAGTACATTATTTGAATACCCGAGGGCGTCAATCTTGATTTGACGGTCAATATATCCGTTTACAGGCTCCGCTACGCGTCGCCTATAAACTGCATTTTGACCGTCAAATCTACGATTGACGCCCTCGGGTATTCCAATAATGTACTGTTATTGCTTAATTAATAAACAAAATTGCGTTTTTATTGATTCCATGTATACTCTTTACTAAGACATGATTTCATAACATTTGTTTGAATATGAATGCTAATTGACTGGTTGTAACCATTTAGAACATTGAAATTACATAAAATACCGAAGTTGCATAAAAAACAGTAAATTTCCATATGCTGTACACGTGTTTCAAGGTGTAACCTCTCATCAGCAGCATTAAAATCAAATAACATGGAAAGCCATAATCCAAAATTTGTAACAAAAGAAGTACTCATTTCCAAAAATTTCGAAATAGGACTGAGCCAAATCAACTACCAAGGACGTCTACCGAGTGCCATACACGAAGTGAAGCTTCAGTATGTTTAAGGGGTTAGAATACTGATACAAACTATAAATTTCTATAAAAAGCAAGGTAAAATTTTAATGTCAGACAAGTCTGACTATTGGGCTTGTGAATACCCTCGGGGACCTCTGGTCTACCAGCAGGGGCATTAGCAATGGCTCAAAATACATTAAATAACGAAGTTGCATAAAAAACAGTAAATTTCCATATGCTGTACACGTGTTTCAAGTTGAAATTAGTACCAGCGGGCAAAATTCAACTTGAAATTTTAAGCTGGCTATTGCATTTTGAGTTATTTTTTTTAGAGTACTTAACATATTTCAGTGTACGAAAATTGGTGGATATTGCCATAGACAAAGACATGCAAAACCAAAGCAAGCCAAATGCAAAGCACAAAGAAAAGAAAGGAAGATATAAATAAAATATTGTAAATTTGTATAGTATTAATGATATATATGATTACCAACGATATTTTTTCTCACAAAGTTGTGTTCTTCCTTATCATAAAACATTTTCAGTAATGCCAAAAATAAACAGAAAGACTTAATTCCTTGTGTAAAAACATCTTAATAATATTCCAATCGACGATGACCATTTCGTAATACATGATGAAGAACAACAATAAAAGCGTTGTTCCTTTGCTTGCTTTTTACCATGTATTTGTAGAGACTTTGTCTCATGTGCATTTACTCCATATCCCTTTATTCACCATGCATATGAATTAATGGATGTAATATTTAGAAATTTGAAATTTTCGTGTTGTAGATTTTGACCTCTCTTTCTTCAGTTTTCCATCAATGGATTGACTCATCGGCTAGTGGATGATTAAATAGCCAAAGCGCAATATTTATCAGATTGTTGAAGGCCTTATGCACGGTGACTTCAAGATAAAGAACAACAATAAAAGAGTTGTTCAAATACTTTTTTAATAGGAAAAAGAAGGGAAACGGGGAATGTGTCAAAGAGACAATGACCCAAAGGGGAGTAATAACAACTCATAGCCACCATAAGATCTTCAATGAACGGTGAGGAAACCCCACACCCAACGGCAGGTCGGAGTTGGCCCCTAAATAAAGAGTAATCGAGTTCAGCGAAATAAACATCATCCTAGACTCCCATAGACATAAAGTAAACTAACTAGAAAACAGACAAGGACACACAAAGGCTTACTAAATTTCCTGACTTAGGACAGGCGCAAACCTGCTGCGGCGGGGTTAAACTAGTTTTATTGGATCCAAACCTTCCCCCTATAGCCAATGTGATAAATAAAAAAAAAAAAAAATGGTAACAACAGTAAAATTCAGTTGGCAACAGGACTGAGTCAATTGTTAAAAATGAAACTGAAAGAACTAAATATACGGACATTAACATGAAATCACACGAAAAACCATGTTTTCGTAGAGACTTTGTCTCATGTGTTCACGGTTCTCCCACTTTTGATTTTTTGGTATACAGGTAAAAAAATAATGTGGGAGAATAGTGAATAATATGTGAATGATGTTAATTAAATTTACCTGTAATTAGACCTACAGTGAATCCAGTATTAATTTAAAAACAATAATAAAAGCTTACAATTACCCTATAGTCAATGTGAATTGAAAAATTGAATCCTGCATGGAAAAAGGAATAGCGGAAAAAATATTTTACGGATGATGTTAATTTTTTTTTTATTTTTAAATGGATGTTTTTTTTTTTATTATTATTATTTGTTTAATTGTTGATGTATTTTTGTATACAAGTACATCTCGCAAGCATACATATCATTCTAAAGTACTTATATCATACAAAAGTAATAATATTGACTACCAATCTCAAACATAGGAAACAAACAAATTACGTGTTTCATATACAAAGCATGTGTATAAATGAAAAAGAAAGGAAATGGGGTAAATGTCAAGGAGAAAACATCCCATCACCAGATTAAAACGACCCAAAACAAAGCATACTAGTATATACTAGAATTTATCAAGCACACATGTCATACTAAGCACTAATACCCGAGCTAATACCCTACAAAAGTCGAATTTCGATGTGTAGTAGGAATTTTGTTTGGTCTGCGTAGCCCGGACCCGAACGATGAGTTGGCTTTGTACCAATCTGAGCTACGGGTTCACAGTCTGTTGTTGCTGCGGAACAGTAGCTCTTATTGTCCTTGTGCTGATTTTTTATCGTTACGGACCATAGTCCAAAAATTTTAAATATACAAAAAAAGGATCTATAGGGTTCCGGTTCCACAGCTAAGTCTACTGTTGATGTCACGGTATTTCTTTGTCTGTGGAATGATTGATTTTTGATTATGACGGCAACTTTCGGACCATTTGATTTTAGTCTTGGATATAAACTCGACCCAAAATAAAAATAACGAAAATAATGTTCATTATAAATAAGCATATTACTTTAAACAACAAAATTCATAATGACCGTTTTTCTGTTTGATAAATATCAGGGACTCTCCTGTAAAATATACATGCCTTTTTGACAGGTTCTATAGTAAATTTATTTGTTTGAAACGTGTCATATGAAAAACTGAACATCATATATAATTTTGAATATTCATTTACTATCTATTCGCCAATGGATTGGCAATCTTTTTCGAAAAACTTGAAAGTTTTTTTTTGTTTTTTTTTATGACGAAGAGCTTCAGAAAAAGGCATATCACCAACAGCACATGAACATTTTAATTAAATATTATAATTTATGGTTTTTAATTTAAAAGAACAATAAAAAGAGCATAATTATATTAATATTTTCGAACTTTGATAATTCAGAAAATTTTATTAGAAAAAAAACATGCTGTAATTTTATAGAAATAAATTTAATTTTCACTTCATCCAGATCTCATTATACTCTGCCAATATAAACCGTTTTAATTGCTATAAAAATACCAAGCTCATCAATTGTTTGACACAAGTGGAAAAACGTGAATCAGAAAATTAGAAAGTGGGAGAAACGTGAACATACCCCTTTCATTGCTGATCATGTAAATATAACCGGGAGAAAATGCGTTCCAGAGTTGATGGACATTTTGTGTTTAATTTTTAGTTTACAAATAATAAATTGAAATCTTAAGAAGCTTATAGACCAGCGTGATAAATTGAAATCTATTGACACTGTATTAGATAATTGTTTACAAATAATAAATTGAAATCGACCAACGTGATAAATTGAAATCTATTGACACTGTCAAAAACTCCGTTATTAGATAATTGTAATTTTCATTGTTCAATTTATTATTTGTAAACTAAAAATTAAACACAAAATGTCCATCAATTCTGGAACGCATTTTCTCCCGATTATAGTCACATGACGAGACTTACGGGCCCTATTCTTGTGAAATGAATTTGATCTTGAACAGTGAAGGTTCTTACTCCATAAAAAGTTCTGTCCATTTTTTTGAAGCAATACTGATCTTTCCATTTGTCAGCTGTAGACATAGAAAATGAAAATAGAAATACTAGGAATCTATATAGATTCATAGAAATAATTCTGTTTAATTGCATAGGCACGTATTCTTAAAAGTAACATAGAGAAAATCAGAAAAAAAAACATATGTATAGCACATCAATATCCATATCGCTCAAATGAATTATAAGTCTTTATTACAATTAGAAACGATGGATGCGAATCTTTTAAAAAGTGAATATCGCTGTTTAAATAGAAGTAAATTATTACAACCGTGGATTTTTGGGTAATCGCATTGCTTGCGTTGTTTCTATCACAGATTCGAAAATTCGAGACGGTACTTAATGTTTGAGTAACAAATATATATTATATATAATAACAAACTATCCGAATGATATAACTGCAAAGCACTGGTGGAAGACAGCCAAAAAATAAACAAATTTTAAAGATAAAAAACCTTGTATTCCTCCTTTACTTGTCCATGATCAAATAATTGATGATGAACAAGTGAAGTCTGAATTATTTAACAATTATTTTTCGTCTCAGTTACAAGTAAATGATACATTTATTGATACTCTTATTCTGCAGCCTCGCATTGAGTCGGAACTACTCAACAAATCGGTAAGCGAAACTGATGTAGAGGATGCTCATAAAAATCTTAATATATCCAAAGCTACAGGGCCAGACGGAATTAGTCCGCGTATTTTAAAAGAAGGGGCGTCTGTTCTGTGAACTTTTTAATATATCCCTAGAAAATTGTATTTTTCCTTCCAAGTGGAAAAAGCCAGTGTTTGTCCTGTTTTTAAAAAAAGATAACCCTACTTTAGTGCAGAATTAACGTCCCATATCATTAATAAGTATAGTTGGTTAAGTTATTTAAATATATCCATAACTACTTAATCAGTAATAATATCATTACCCCTCATCAGCCTGGATTCACGAAGGGTGACTCAGCTATAAATCAATTATTTAATATATCAAATGATGTTGGTAAAGCACTGGATAACGGTAAGGAATTTAGGGGCACATTTTGCGATGTTAGCAAAGCGTTTGATAAATGTTTGGCATCGTGGCCTGGTTTCAAAATTAAATAGTTATGGTTTAAACGGAAACATTATCTGTTGGATAGCAAATTATCTTTCAGACAGGTATCAGAGCGTAACTTTAAACGGGTTTAAGTCCTTTTCGACACACGTTAATGCTGGAGTTCCACAAGGTTCCATACTCGACCCGCTTTTATTTATCGTTTATATCAATGATATTGTGACTGACACTGAATCAAATATATAATTGTTTGCAGATGACACAAGTGTTTATCTCATTACAGATGATCCTTCGGATTCTGCAAACACTCTAAATAATGATCTTGAACGTATAAACACGTAGTCGAATGATTGGCTGGTATCCTTCAATCCGACAAAAACTGAAACTATGGTTATATCAAGAAAAGTAAATAAACCGATCCATCCGGACTTATATATAGATTACACCACAAGATCCCGTTCATTACCATATTTTATCCACTAGAGATAGTTAAATTTTAAAATTTTAATTGCGAGGTTTGCCGAGCATTTTAAAATTTTAAAATTTTACTATCGAGAGTGGATAAAATATGGTAATAATCGGGATAAAGTGGTGTAATCTTTTTCTCTAATGATCAATGATAAACACCGTGTACTGTATTCCGAATAGATTTGGCGGGAAATAGCACGGGGCTTTATTCAACATACGTTGAATAAAGAAAATTTATCCAACGGGTCAAAACCGGTTTAAACTTGACATATCATTAGAGAAATTTTATTAATCAACAGCTTAACAGTGTAAATCAACATAAACATCTGGGAGTTATATTTTCTTGTGATGGGACTTGGAATAATCATATTGATATGATAATCGACAAGGCCTATCGAAGACTAAACATACTACGTATGCTTAAATTTAAAGCTTGACAGATCTTCTATTGAAAAATTATATGTTACGTTTATTCGGCCTATTCTAGAATATGCCGATATAGTCTGGTGTCCAAGTAATATATATCTAATTGATGAATTAGAAAAAGTTGAATTTGAAGCCGCAAGAGTTATTTCTGGGGGCACCAAACTAACATCCATAGAGCAGCTTTTTAAGGAAACCGGCTTACAGAAACTCTGTGATCGTCATAACAAACATAAACTTATTAAATTTTATAAAATGCAAAACAATTTAACGCCACAATTTTCATCAAATTTTATTCCATAATCATTTGGAAACTTGCATAACTATAATACAAGGCGTAACGATATATTTCCACTTATTCGAACACGTACAAGTACTAGTGTGAAGCTAGCCCACAATAACAGCCGTCAATAACCGCTAGCC
>MJUU01073197.1:56758-70471 GCA_002080025.1 Modiolus philippinarum | reverse complement strand
TGAACTTGAAAAAGGTTTGTGAATATATGACAAAGGAGTCTTTATATTGTAGTTTTCGTCCCAAATTTTCCTTCTTTTATTTTATTTTATTTTTGAAACCTTCCAATATCTAAAATTTTGTAAATCTTATTGAAAACTAAGGAGTATCTCCCTCATGCAAAGCTCTGTCCTTAGCTGATTTTGGCTTTAAATTTAGATCACTTTGGTTATTTGTTCTCTATCAGTTTTTAAATATCTTTGAGTTTATGGTCTTCCAAACGTTTAGATTTTATCTGCACTGATGAGACATAAGTTGTCGAAATGCGCATATGCAGAAAGTAAATTCACAGTGACTTCGGTATTTAGTTATTTGTTACCACTAGGTCGATGCCACTGCTGGTGGACTGTTAGTCCCCGAGGGTATCCACCTGCCCAGTAGTCAGTACTTCGGTGCTGACCGGAAAGCCGAATATTTTTGAAACCTTCCAATATCTAAAATTATGTAAATTTTATTGAAAACCAAGGAGTATCTTCCTCATGCAAAGCTCTGTCCTTAGCTGATTTTGGCTTTAAATTTAGATCACTTTGGTTATTTGTTTTCTATCGGTTTTTAAACATCTTTGAGTTGATGGTCTTCCAAACGTTTAGATTTTGTCTGCACTGATGAGACATAAGTTGTCGAAACAACGGCAGTAGAATACCGAAGGAACAAAGGGGCGAAATTCACAATAATCCAAATCCAAAGACAGGGCAAAAACGAGAACACAGAAAACAATGACGTTAGACACAAAAACAATGACGCCAGACAGACACAAAGCACAGAACCAGAAACCAAAACATTCAGAACAAAGGCACTCACCGTGTGAACTCCAGTGAAACTGAGAGTGACATCAGGTGCTCCAGAAGGGTAAGCATGTCCTGCTCTGTTAACAACACACGTCACACTGTCGGTGATTCAATCCGGGAAAATGTCAAACTCGGCAGTCAAATCCGGAAAGACGTGAATCTAGCTGAAAATGTCCATTTTCATTTGGGATACTGACACGTCATATCTTTCAATGATGCTATGGTGACGGCCATAGAATTTCTTGAGGGATGAAATTAGCAAAGGTTGAACAAATCCCTGACTAAGCAGCTTTTGGGACAGTGTTTTTGCTCTGTTCAAAAATTACTGTACAAACTACAAGCTCGACAGTAACGAATCAACTGTGAAATGTACATTCCATAGGCTGGAGAGGTAGGTATATTGCTGCTAAGAAAGGGAAAGAAAATGCGCATATGCAGAAAGTAAATTCACAGTGACTTCGGTATTTAGTTATTTGTTACCACTGGGTCGATGCCACTGCTGGTGGACTGTTAGTCCCCGAGAGTGTTAACAAGCCCAGTAGTCAGTACTTCGGTAATGACCCGAAAGCCGAATATTTTTGAAACCTTCCAATATCTAAAATTTTGTAAATTTTATTGAAAACTAAGGAGTATCTCCCTCATGCAAAGCTCTGTCCTTAGCTGATTTTGGCTTTAAATTTAGATCACTTTGGTTATTTTTTCTCTATCAGTTTTTAAACATCTTTGAGTTTATGGTCTTCCAAACGTTTAGATTTTATCTGCACTGATGAGACATAAGTTGTCGAAATGCGCATATGCAGAAAGTAAATTCACAGTGACTTCGGTATTTAGTTATTTGATAATTTGATAATGCTAATATTTTAAATTTTGATACAGTATATCGGAATGTTATAGCGCGTGTTTATTATTTTTTTTTGCTATGATCGATTTTGTGCAAAAATAAGCCTAATCAGTACAAAAAATGTAAGTATCATAAATGCCATGTTTGTTTTATTTCATTCAGTGGTTTTCTAGAAGATCTTTCTATGCATTTTCCATATGGTCCAATATTAAATAACGTTTCCTTCTGTTTGTCTTGCTAGATGACGGGTACGTACCAGTGTAACAAGACTTCGTTAAATGTTAGCGACGACGACAACGGACGCAAACTGATGTGCATGTCCAGGTATGAAGCTGATAATGGCATATCTGTGTTATCTTTTATTTCCATTTCATTTGAGTGTATGAGATGGAGTAATAATTAAATAAAGGATTAAGTTGAATGTGTCACAAGCATCAATGAAGATTTTAAATTTGACAAATCTTCGAAGAACGGAATCATTTTATGTAAAGTTTCATTTTATCTTATTATAGTGCGTCGCCGTGTAAGAAACAAAATAAAGCATTTGATAGAACGAAAAAGACAGATCATGATATACAAACTTACCACAACTGGAATGGAAATTCAGAAATAGGGACACTCCAAACACACAAATCAAAGTCTGTAATATGAAAACATGGCTTGAACAATTTGTCGCTTTGAGTAAATAACAAAATACATATATTTTTTTTTAAACTGAGAGAATTTTTCAACGATAAGAAATAACAAAATACCGAGGTTACTGTGAATTTAGGTTCTGGATATGCGCATTTCGACAACTTATGTCTCATCAGTGCAGATTAAGTCAAAACATTTGGAAAACCGTGAACCGAAATATGTGTAAATGCTGATGGAGAACAAATTACCAATATGATCAAAATAGGAAAGCCAAAATCAGCTAAGGACAGAGCGATGCAAGAGGGAGATACTCCTTAGATTTCACAAAATCTTCTTAAATTTAGATATTGCAAATTTTCAAATAAAATCGGTTTTCGGGCCAGAACCGAAGTACTGGCTACTGGGTTGGTGAATACCATCGGGGAATAACAGTCCACCAGCAGTGGCATCGGCCCAGTGGTAAAAAAATAAAAAATACCGAGGTTACTGTGAATGTAGGTTCTGCATATGCGCATTTCGACAACTTATGTCTCATCAGTGCAGATTAAATCAAAACATTTGGAAAACCATGAACCGAAATATGTATTAATACTGATGGAGAACAAACTACCAATATGATCTAAATAGGAAAGCCAAAATCAGAAAGTAGCATTTGTTGAAAATAATAAGGCAGCGAGGTAAATCTTTCTCATTAATTTTAATTTATTAATTTATCAAATTTGAAGTGGCAATTTCCCATGTTTTAGAATATGCTATTAATTTGGCTATTTAATATTATTGGCTCTGCATAGAATATTTCAGAAAATAAAAATCTTTGTAACAATTTTGATAAATTTGTGTGGTTAATTTAGTGACTTTTTTAACTTTGTAATTTAGTTTCGATTGCAGTCTGTTTATTATGATAAATGAGACCGAAATTTACAATTATGCTACAATTATGTAACAGTTTGATTTATTAAGGTGTTTTTTTTTATTTCAGGTTTCATACTATGATAGGTATTATTTTATTTAAGAATGTACAACCATTTTAATGTTTGGACATATCTGTCAGATATTTCGCTTCAAACACAAATAATGGGCCCATTTCTCTTAGTCTAGCATTCATTTATTCATTTATGACGAAAAATTCTCATGGATGTAATTTAAATATTTTCTAAAAAATTGTATTTTTCCTTAACATTTTAACTAAAAAATTTCCATTTTAGTTAAAGATTGTGAGCTCATATGGCCCGTGCCCACCCCCCTTTTTATTTTATTTTTTTGAAGTTCAACTTTTAAAGTTTAATTCTGTAAACTATTGAAAAATTCTGATGGATTCGCTTAGTCCCCAAAATCGAAAGCACTTTTCTGTAACAGATTGAATCACAATATTTATGTAGGGTAAGGGGGTTGTGGGTGACAGAAAGTGGATAAAATACGATTGAGAACGAGAAAAATGATGAAAAAAAAAGTGAAACGAGAAACAGAACTAGTAGTTGGAAAAACAAAAACAAAAAATATGGAATTGGAAAAGGGCTAATAAAATGAGAAATCGGGAAAAGGTCCAAAAAGTAGGAAATGTTAGTACAGACGCCGTGTCACTCTCCACTCCCCATCCCCCTTGTAAGTAGCTCAGATTGATTTGTTTGGTATTTCTAACAGCAGGGTTAGATTTATAGTATAACTTATTGACCGTCGTGAATAGCAATAAAAGTGCCGAACAATGCAGTAGGATTAAACGAGTTGTGGAACCTGTTCCGCAACGAGTTTTATCTACTGTGTTGATCAACACGAGTGACATGTTTCTTGATATTCATGACTGTCGATTAGTTATGGATTTTCTACTTAAGAACGGAGATTTTAAATGCAGATTATTTTTTTTATTTCATTGCGCCATAACGACATTGACGAGATATTGTGATGACACTTCCTCTGGTGATTAGAAATCCTAAATTTTCAACCGTGACAATATGAAATTTGTTTTACTTACAAAAATCGATCATTCACTGCTATCTATGAAATAACAACACTTATCCACGGTGCATCTTTCCAGGTCAATATATAGATGAAGTGCAATTAAAAAAAAATTATCATATGAAACTTACACGGTTAGAGTGTTTTCAAAGTTCCCTAAATATTATGTACATGTTATTCTGGTAAAACATCGAATTTGGCCCATTTTTCAGACTTGAGCAAATATTCGAAATATGAATTTACACATCTCTGTGGGGACAATATTTTTGAAATTCTGCTTAGACATATAAGTTCATTAAAAAGTGGTATAATTGCATTAAAAGTAAATATTTTCGTTTCGGATTTAAATAAATAAGTAAAGCAATATTTCATGCAGCAAAATTTTATAAATTTGTAAATTTGTAGAGAATATATCAGCAGTCATGAACTACTTATACACTTGCAATCATTTACATCACTTATACTCCAAAATAAATTAGTTTTATACTGATGAAATACTGAGATGTGCATTTTGTAAAAAGAAGAAGGTACCCTCAAATATTTATACTTGTACATCTTTTCAAAATATTTGACAACAGTCAGCAACGAGAGTCCTTACCAAGTCTTCCAGTAGAACTAAACTTATCAGAATAAAATAATATAAAAAAATATTAAGCACACTGAACACCTTCAATATGAAATTCGTATCATTTGTCTTCAGTATCCTATGAGTGAAAATATCCCGTTACTTCAATTTCCTCTAACTTGAAAAGCAAAAAGGATCGATCACAGATTGTTTAGAAAAAAAGTAACCTTCTAACCCTTACTTAGAATCTATTAGTCATCAGTCGTCAAACCGGAAGCAATTAAATGTTATCGCTGTATATGGACGTCCGATAATTTATCTCATGTTTATTACTTGAAGTATTTTCAGAGAAGGATAAATTGGATTACCAGGTGTGCCTTAAATCGGCTATGGTCACTTGAATTTGTTTGTTTGCATATATCATCGTCTCTATCTCATCAAAGTTCATTTTAGATTATGATCGGTCATTCCATTTGAAAGAATGGAAAGGATTTTTCGATTTCCAACCTAAAAGACCAATATTATACCCCTTAAAAGATTTATGAAATCTGTTCCTAAGATAGAAGATTTCTATGGCACGCGATAGTAACGAAAATGCGGTATACCTAGTATTTCAAACGAAATTAAACTAGGGTTTTCGTGTGAAATATTAGGTATACCACTCGGAAACTAGGGGTTTCCGATCGGTATACATAGTATTTCGTGAAATACCTTATAAACTGCAGTTTCCGATCGAAATTAAACGGAAACTAAGGTTTTCGTACGATTACCCTTAGCTTCCGATCTGTATCGGAAATTCAATTCTAAATCGAAAACGCTATTCATAGTTTTATCCAATTAGAAACGAGAAACGGAAATCGCTATTTGAAACAATATCTATTAAAAGTTCATCCAATCAGAAACGTAAATTCGGTATTCAGAATTTAATTAAGACCAATCAAAATCGTTTATTATGTTTATCCCTTAAAATTCTCTCTTTTTTATTCAACTTGGGTATTACTTGTTTTATGTATTTTGATTTTATAAGTTAACAATCAAACAGAATTATGCATGTGATACTTTTTTGGGTGCGAACGGACATCAGATTCGCGGGTCATGTGAGGATTCGATATAGTTTATCCTTACCAGTTAACAGTAGTGAATATCTCCGTTTATTTAACAAATCTCTGGAGAAAAGGCTTTTATTTTCATATAATTTGACAAGTACTCTGTTTTAAAGTTCTGTTTGGGAAATATACCTCACAGTAAATAAGGAAGGCATAAAGTCAACCTTAAACTTAAAGACCTTAAACATACATATTTTATGCTACATTTCACGATTTTTTTTTATTTTGCAACTTATCAAACTGCCTCCAAAGGATATCATGAAGTACAATTTTCAAAACACTGAATTGTTAGTTAAGTTTATAACATATCTTAAAACCTTGTTTCTAAACTCAATAAATGCTCGTTGTCTTTTATAGACTATTCAGGGGCCGACTCCGACCTGCCATTGGGTGTAGGGTTTTCTCACCGTTCATTGAAGATCTTATGGTGACTTTGAGTTGTTGTTGCTCCCCTTTGGGTCGTTGTCTCTTTGACACATTCCCCGTTTCCGTACTTTTTTCTATATATAAAACATCTTTTTGTGGTATTTAGTTAATTCTTTTGCAATAAGTCCAAAGAGAGACAACTCCTTCAAAATCAATACCATGGATGCTGCTACCATAGACTCAATCCTCAATCCTCATTTGTTTACTTAGGCATTAATACATTATGCATAATTGACTAACATGGTTCAAATACAGATATATGCTGCCTATAAATTTGGGCGACTGCAAAAGATATGACTATCCTTGTCGGAAATTCTTTGGTGCCCTCAACTATCATTTGTGAAATTTTTTGGCTTACCTTAAAAGTATCATATCAAAGAAAATATTTTAAGAAATAAGTTTATATTAACAATGAAATGATATGGAGTAAATTCAAGTGAAATAAAGTCTCTACAAAAACATTTTTATACCAAGCAATGGAACAACGCTTTCATTGTTGTTCATCATCTTAAAGTCACCATGATGCCTTCAACAATGAGCTATGCTCATACCTTATAGTAAGTTAAAGACGTCCCAAACACTTGTTTCAACGAAATTAAATCCTAAATGTCGAGCAACGCTGAATCCATGCATATTCTCTTTTTTGTTTGTTAATGCGTGGTTGTCAACAAACATAAATAACGGGTAAAGTGTTCTTACCATTGTTGTCATCCGTTGCCCGACAAAAAGACCAACAAAAACAATTACAACATGGACACAACCACAGGACACTCGTCGATCCAAGGGCGAGAAAACTTGGTATAATAAAACAAGAGATGTTGGTGCTATAAATAGAATGGTCAGAATAACATTTGGAAATTACAAAATTATAAAAATAATTAACTATAATAATAATAATAAAAAAATGCAAAAAATTGAAAGTATAATAGTGTAGATATTCTCTCAAGCACAAGCAAGATGGTATACATCTCTCGCACGATGATATATATGAATTATATGATTTTTTTAAAAATCGTCCGTAGTAGATGTTACACGTTGCGCTTTATATTGAAATTCATTCTTTATTTGTTAAATTCTTTATTTGTTTCCACTGGGTCNTGTGATAAAGGGTAAGCCATGCAATAAAGGGTATGCGATAAAGGGTAAGCCATGCGATAAAGGGTATGCGATAAAGGGTATGACGTCATAGTGTGAATACGGAATGAACATCATGCACTGTATCACATATTCAAAACGTCTGTATTTATTACTGAATATATGATAAATATGAATTATATGATTTTTTAAAAATCGTCCGTAGTAGATGTTACACGTTGCGCTTTATATTGAAATTCATTCTTTATTTGTTAAATTCTTTATTTGTTTCCACTGGGTCGATGCCACTGCTGGTGGACTGTAAGTCCTCGAGGGTATTCACCAGCCCAGTAGTTAGTACTTCAATTCTGTCCCGAAAGTCGATTTTATTTCGAAGCTTGCGATAAGAATTTTTTTGTAAATTTGAAAAAAATGAGGAGTATTTCGCTCATGCAAAGCTCTCTACTTAGCTGAGGTTGGCTTTCCATTTAGAGTATGTACATTATTTCCTCTCTCTCTCAGTTTTTAATATCCTTCCAAATATATAGATTTTGTCTGCACTGTACGGACATAAGTTGTCCAAATGGTCATATGAGATCCCAAATTTACAGTTCGGTCTTTGTTATTCATTTGACTTTGTAATTTTTCCTTAAAATTTCAATATTAAGGAACACTAACTCTAACTCTTTTCACAACAATAACCAAAAACTTTTGCAGTAAAAGCGAAAAGAATCGCCATCCTTTGCTCGTTTAATTTCCAAATGATTATTTGAATCTGTTATGGTTCATTATCTGTAATTCTAATATAAGGGATTCTATATTGCTTAACATTTTCACATTTATAAGACATTTAACATAGATTTTATAAAATATCTTATACATGTAAATCCTTTTAAACAAAATATCTCATATTCCCTATAGGATATCCTATAAATTTCATAAGTATATGTATCTGATAAGGTATACGAGATATCTTATTTCAATATGAAAAAGAAAGGAAATGGGTAAGAATCTTTAAAAGATTCTTTCGAAGTTCATGAGATATCTTTATATCTTTAAATAAGAATGAATACCGCGTGCCAAAATCAGATAATAAGTCTTGAGGTACAGGTTTTTCACTATTTTTGTTTTGTTTTTGTTTTTGTTTTTGTTTTTTTTTTAATAATGAAAAATGGTGCACTGTCACTTTTGTTCTTTGACTTGACCCTTTAAGCGTATTGTTTATGGCTAAAAAGCTGTTTAAGATTAATTTTTACCAAAGTTATTGTAAGCTTCAATTTCTACACTGTGCAATTTCGACAAATTATATCTAGCGTTCAAATCAAAATATTAAAAAAAAGACACCAAAAGCTCTGTAAATAAATAACAAAGTACCGAAGTTATTATTAATTTAGTTTCTGCATATGCTCATTTCGACAACTTATTTACAATGAAGGGATAAGGAGTATCGGCAAATGAGACAAAGTCTTTACAAATACATGGTGAAAAAAGCAATGGAACAACGCTTTTATTTTTGAATGTCTGTAAACGATGATAGTTAACAAATAATAAAAGGATTTGAATTGAAGGCCAAAATCAGCTAAGTACAGAGTTTTTTTAGCTGGTGATACTCGTAAGTATTCATCACAAGATTAAAAGAGTAATTTTTTTTTTGGATAAATCTTCATCTGTCAGGCGTATCAGGATTAATATAAATATGAAAGTGAAAGCGACTGAAATTTTATATATCAAATATTGAATGAAAATAGTGTGAAACATGAAATAAAACAGAATATTGTTCTGTCCGTATGTATAACATTATTCCTAACGAAAGGAAGAGAAAAACGAGCAAAAAACCAACCAACCAACCAAACAACGAAACAACAACAAAAAATAACAAAAGCCAAAGCAAAAACCAACAACAACAAAAAACAAAGCAAAACAACAACAAAAAACAAAGCAAAACAATAACAACAACAACAACAAAAAAAAACCCATAAATGATTAAAACAACAAAAAGCCCCTCAAAAAAGAGTGAAAACAAGCAAACCAACAAGCAAAAGAACACAAAACTAAGAAAATAAATACATACATATAAAAAGAACACAATGAAAGTAAATCGTTCAGACGACAGTTGCAAGGTAATTGATGACCTTTGATCTTGACATATTTATGATGTAACATATGTCACTAATTAACAAAAAAGTGATATGGAGTAAATGCAAATGAGGCAAAATTTCTACAAATACATTATAAAACTATGCAATGGAACAACGCTTTTATTGTTGTTCTTCATCTTGCTTCTTTACCAAAGCTAAATAGTAAAGGTCTTTGTTCTCTACGACTAATCGTTTGGAAATATTTAGCATTGATGAAAACTCAATATTTTTCAAAAGGAAATAAATAACAAAATACCGAAGTTACTGTATATTTTTTTCTGCATTTGCACATCTCGACAACTTACGCCTCATCAGTTCAGATCAAACCAAAACATTTGGAAGTCCAGGAACTCATACAATGAGTCGTGAAATATCATCGGACAGATGAGAATAAGTTGCGTCTTGTGACAATAAAAAATTTCCCATTATATGTTATCAGTCATTTATTAACATTCACGAGTTATCTAATAACGGGGACGTTTAAACTTAAAATATTACAATGCAGAAAATTTAAGATTGCAATTCCCGCTTATCTTTTTTGGACCACAGGTAAAAAAATTTATAATTTTTTAAACATAAAATTTGCTTTACTATTTAAATTTATCATTGTTAGTGTAATACACTAATTTAATATTATATGGTTGCTTGGCAGAATTTTAAAAAATAACAAGACTTTAAAGTTTCGTCAATTTTTAAAATGATAAAAAAAGGACTAAAGATTTTTGCAATCTGACTATCGCAAATGGTTATATAATTACTGTAACGCATTGAAAAAGATACGATTGCTAGGTAGAATTCAAAAACGTTTCAGAAAATGTACCAACTGAATTAAAATTATGACAGTGTTTTTTTTTTTTTTTGGTTTGTTTTTTTTTTGTTTTGTTTTTTTTTGGCAATCTGACTATCGAAAATGATCATTATCGCCAGGCAACCAAAAAAGATATGGTTGCTGGGAAAATTCAAAATACAAATGGATCATTAGTATAATTTTAAATTTAAAAACTAAGCTTGTCAGAAATGAAAATCAAACATTCAAATTTGATAATCAACCTCTTTACAAATTAAGGCATGTGTTATACAATAGAAGTGACCTTTCGAAAAACGAAAAACGATATGCCTGAATGTCATTTCCTTTTATCAAATACCCAGTCATGAATACAATAATGAATATATATTAGTACTTCGATATGTCAAATACATGTCGCGAGGTACATGTATTTTGCAACTAAACAGGTCTGATAAAACAATGAATAATATGAAGTAAATGCACATCAGAAAAAGTCACTACAAATATTTGGTAGAACCAAAGAATGAAACAACGGTTTCATTGTTGTACGTCATCTTAAAGTTACCGCGAAGCCTTCAATAATGAGCTTTGCTCATACTTAATAGTAATTTCAAAACGACCCCTAGCACTGGCTTGAGCGATATTAATCGCTAAAGACTTGATTCACACGAACAAAGTCGATATTAAAAAACAATAACAATATTTATAAAGATGACTGGGATATTGCACAGAAACAAGATGACTGGGATATTGCACAGAAACAAGATGACTGGGATATTGCACAGAAACAAGTAAAATAAACATTTACGATCCATTATTTATATCCATGGTAAAAACAAGAATCGCAATAAAAAACCAAGTGCTATAAAATAGAATTGAAAAAATATCCCATGCTGCAGCTACCTTTTTCTATGTTAATTCAATTTCCTCTTTTTCATCATTTTCTGTTGCCACTTCTTTTTCCGTATTGATCATACAGGAAGTTGTTATAGTCGGGTTAAAGACTTTAAAATTAATCATTTTCCGAATCGGCATTAGAATTTGTTTATTGCCAGGTCTGTGATAAAGCCACGAACTTATGATAACAGAAATTGTTATGCAGCCACTCATGAACATTTCATTCGTCAGGTGCACACAAATAATGGACAGTCTTGGAAGTGCTTGCCGGAAGTTATTCCTGAGCAATTGTTAAAAACACAACCAAAGATAGTAAGCCTGTTATTGAAAATCCAACTCTCTCACCCGATTCCTGTAGTACACAAACACAAAAATATTCAGGAGGGCTATAGACATGACTGGTAATATAATACTTATAATAGGAAACAATGGACGTCGTTTGAAGTGCATGCTAAAAATAGGTGCACCATCTTCTTGTTCTATAGTGTTGAAAATTAATTCCCATTCCCCATTCTTTTCAAAATATCTCTGTTCAGTTCTTATCTCTGCTTCAAGAAGCCTTATTTCATAATTGTCATATTCAACAACAACTAAACTAAAGTGACACTTATGTGTCAAATGAGAAGTATGTTATATCGATTGAGCAAGTAAAAGTTTTACTGTTTCCTGCCTCCCAAAAAACTTGTCCGCGAATAATCACTTTGACGTATGATTGTTCCTGTCCCAAAGTTTTGAATGAATATGCATCGTTTAAAACAATCAAGGGTGGTTTCCAAACAGAGTCAGCTGGCAATGTAGCTTTTTTGATGCCTCCAAAATTGGCAGGTTTCCAAGTTATACTGGTATCTATCCAAAGCATCCGGAAAAATCCAGTTATTGATAATGTCCCTGCGACTGCGTTAATTTCTAGAAAGAAAATCAAATGAAAGTCGACAGTCATATTTGTAGCATCAGACTGGTGCATCTCTGGTCTCAAATGTGGATTATGATTATTGACGAAGATGGACGTTTGAAATCTAAGCTGTATGACAAGCGTGATGATTTTAATTTCCCAATTGTGAACTTTCCCTTTCTAAGCAGCAATATACCCACCTCTCCAGCCTATGGAGTGTACATTTCACAGTTGATTCGTTACTGTCGAGCTTGTAGTTTGTACAGTGATTTTTTGAACAGAGCAAAAACACTGTCCCAAAAGCTGCTTAGTCAGGGATTTGTTCAACCTTTGTTAATTTCATCCCTCAAGAAATTCTATGGCCGTCACCATGGCATCATTGAAAGATATGACGTGTCAGTATCCGAAATGAAAATGGACATTTTCAGCTAGATTCACGTCTTCCCGGATTTGACTACCGACTTTGACATTTTCCCGGATTGAATCACCCACAGTGTGACGGGTGCTTTTAACAGAGCAGGACATGCTTACCCTTCCGGAGCACCTGATGTCACTCTCAGCTTCACTGGAGTTCACACTGTGAGTGCCTTTGTTCTGAATGTTGAGGTTTCTGGTTCTGTGCTTTGTGTCTGTCTGGCGTCATTGTTTTTGTGTCTAACGTCATTGTTTTCTGTGTTCTCGCTTTTGCCCTGTCTTTGGACTTCGATTTTTGTGAATTTCACCCCTTTGTTCCTTCGGTATTCTACTACCGTTGTTCCAGTCGTTATATTGTTATATAAATCTTTCAAGTCTTTATGTGTACCTGCATCAATTATGTGTACCATGCATAAAATGCAGAACAGAAACCGCCACATTTTTAAGGTGGGCTGATTTATAGCAAACAAAAATCTTGACTTTTTATACTGATGAACCAAATTAGGGCACATACTGTTTCTACCATAAATAAACAATATTTTCAGAATTTCTTAAAATCTGAATTTCTAGAAATGTGAATGATTTGCATGAAGATTTGTAATTTATGTTTTCATTTCACGTTATAATTGAGAGCAGGGTTATGATTGGTTTTTCTTTTTCCCCTTTTTTTGATTGGTCACTTTTTGGGTTGCTACAACAATAAAAGCTGACTATGGCGAACTTTTTTGTTGATTTTTGTGCTTACTATACCAATAAAAACGATGTACAATAAGCTTATTTGTGTGATATTGATTACGAATTGCTTTGATTTCTCTGTTCTTTGTACACTTTTATGTCACTATGAATGTTTATATATTATTGTCACTTTCAAAGAGTTTATGAAGTAATGGATAGTTTAAATATAATGAAAATGCAAATATTCTGTCAAGTTAATTGTGTTGACATATTAAATAGTTAAAATGTTTACAAGCTTTGAGGACAATGAAAAATTATGTGGTATAAAAGGCAAATTCCCTGTTTTCCTTTTTATCTCTATTTTATTTTCGGTAAAAGATTGGTTTTTTTAACCAATTAGAACAAATAGATAACATAGATATCCATCTCTCAATCTAGATATCTCCTGGAAATGTAATAAAATCATTCAAATTTTATCCTTGTT
>MJUU01073197.1:2503-56639 GCA_002080025.1 Modiolus philippinarum | reverse complement strand
ATCTCTAAGTTACAGTTAAAGTATATTTCAATTAATTGAATTTGAGTGCTTGATAAGAAAACGGGTATTCAAAATGATTGAGCGCACAGCGCAAAGGCATTTTAACAACCATCACTTTTCTTACGAAGCATTTAGATTCAATATATTACTCTGAAACGTACTTTAACTGTCTTGAAGGCAGTCAAAATAATAGAAATACCAAAAAATATATGTGAAAAAAATAAATTCAGACACCCCGTCGTTACAATAGAATCTTCTGTTCGTGTTTATTCATCAGTTTACTAAGGCCTGATACAGCAAATAGTTAAATAATGTATTTTTGTTCCACATGTGAAGAGTGTTTGATATACAAGAAAAATCCAGATTTTTTATATTGATAAAAAAACCAATATAAGGCTCATGTGTTTCATATTATATTGTTTGTACGTTAAAGTCAAACTGCTAACTGTCCAAAATATTTGTTTACTTGTGTTCACTGTATCAAAAAAAAAAAAATGATGGACAATTAGCTTATCTGTGCGATATTAAATACGATTTTTTTTCTTTTATCTCTTTTTTCTTATGCAAATATAAATTGTTACATATTCTTATCAATTTCAGAGTGTTTATAAACTAACGGATAGTTCAAGGACATTGAAAAAAATAATATTCTGTCCACTGGAATTGAGTTAACATATAAAATAGTGTGTAATTGTTTTATATAGCTACCACAATATAGATTCATGTTCGATAACTCTTTGAAATAAAAACTATTCAATATGAGTTTGAATGAAAAGTTTCTTCTGAATAAGAAGACTTCAGAAAAACAAGATATCGTATCTTAACCTTTAAAACAGTATGTGCCTAAATTTCTCTTTTCCATCTGAACTAATACAGAATACCCTTTTTATAGATTATTTTGTTTCTAGCTTTTGAGAAATAACAGTGATTTTTCACTCTTACTTGGTATTGGTTAATTCCCCATTCGCCCCCTATTGGCAAATATATAGATTAATCAATTACTGATTTTATACCAATTTTCATGGGTATTTATTTATCTTTTTGAGAGCGATTAAGTTTTGAAATATGGACTTAAGAACTAAATACAAGATGAAATTCAATATGTATGAAGAGTTGTCGCGCGTTGGTAGAATTTTCGCAATAGTTGTTGAGTTAATTGACATAGGGTCTGGAAGTCTCGTCATGTGACACCGAGTAATCGCGATAAAATTGCAATTTTCAATTCTTGCTTCGGTATTCGTTTGCCGATATATTGAAAACGTTCCTCGCCAAAATATCACGTTACGGCATTATGACGTTCCAGTTTTATGCGTGACACGTCATATGACAATTTATGATTTTGTTTAAAATGCAACTTCTGGGTACAAATTCTGTACCCGGAAGTTCCAAAATTCAACGAGACTTACATACGCTATTGCTATTTAATAGCTATGAAGACAATGACAAAATATTGGTTTTCATGACATCATTTGTTTCATTGTTTAAATGATGTTTCATTGTCCTGAACGGAACAAATAGATTAATGTATATCCATGTCTTTATTTGTTAATCACAGAAATTCTATAAATAATTATACATGATGTATAATTGCTATGAACTTATGTGCATATTACATCTATTTACAATGTATCTACCTTCAAGTAATAACACTGCAAAACATGGTCAATGTTTTCTAATTATCTGCTCAAACCAGTATCAATAGATTAGATATATATATAAGTTGTGCACAATAAAGGGCAAATGATTGTTGAGATCTCTACAAAAACTATCAATCTTACCACCAAAACAATTGTGACATTATTCGCCAACCTTCAGACCAGATTGGTTTTGACGTAATAAAGGACATGAATTATGCCTGCATCTCAAATATCGTTGCAGTCATCTAATACAATAGAAATGAAAAAAATCACGATGTATCAATCACAAAGTTATGAATTTTCTATCATTTACATAAATTTGCAAAATATAAATCAATAACTGATGTCGTCTTGAGCAAACTTGTTCAACATGTCAATTGCTATAGTCATTTCACGTAACAAATTAAGCTACCACATCATAAAAAAGAAATGATGTATGGTTTGTCTTCAGTTACTTTTATTTCTTTTTGCAACATAACTGCAACTGACAACCAGTGAAACATTCCAGTAAATTTGTGCGTCCTATACATGTATTATGCATTAATCTTTACAATTTATTGCATAGCTTAAGTTAATATCGTTGGTGTCTCTGATTATCACATATATTTGTATAATTCTAAGCTAGAATAGTTTGACATGCAAGCCTTTGGTATGTATTCAAACCTGTTTCGTGAATAGTACAAAAGACACCAACCATATATTGTTTTAATCCTGCAATACTTTAAACACTAGTTTTTTTAAAGATATGAAAAAGAATATGGTGGTTTCGATACGGTTTTGACGAGAATTAACACTACATGAAAGCGTAATGTAGTGTGTATACTACACTACGTTTTTGTGTAGTGTTAATTCTCCTACAGTGGGGTGCAGACATAACCTCTCATAAAGTTAACATGGAACAGTCATAAAAGCTCCTCAAAGTTAACTTTGAATAGGTATCAAGTCTGTTTTAGCAAGGGTATGTTGCCCATAGCTTGAGGTCATCACTACAGAAGTTTTACGGTCAACATCACGATCTTGTGGACCGCTATTGGATATCTATTCCCCTGATGACAACAATTTTTTCTCTTTGCCACTAAAGTTTGTTTTTCCTCTACCGGATTTGACTTTACTACCGGAGTTGACATGTTCAACACGCCGGGTGTCTTATAAGAAGCAGGAGATGTTTACCCTACCGGTACACCTAATCTCACCCATGATTTTTTATTGGGTCTATGTTGTTCATTTTTGTATATGTGCGTGCCTTCTTTTTCTTTTCTGTGCCGTGCTCATGTTGTGTCTTTATTTCTTTGTTTTTCCGACGTTGCCATTGTCCTTGAATGGTTCTTTTTAGACTGACGGTTCGGTTCTCACTTACTTTAGAACTGCTCTAAGTCTGCTCTAGAATCCTGACTGCTCTGACCAGTCATGGTCACAGCTAGAATCCTGACCGTTCTGGTAAGAGCCTGACTGCTCTGACCTGTTCTATCCATGACTACCTTGACCTTTTCTAGCTATGACCGCTCTGATCCGTTCTAGCGATTACTATTCTGACCTGTTCTGGCCATGACTGCACTGACGTATTCTAGCCACGACAACTTTAAGCTGACCTATTCTAGCTACGAAAGCTCTTGGACTTGCTCTTGCAAGAGCCACAAAAACTATTCTTTAAAAATGTATATCGTTCAAATGTTGAGATTTACAGATTGGACAGAATTTTCGTCGTTCAAAGCTGTAATCTTACTCAATTATATAGAACATGAAAATACACATTTTCTCCTTTATTTCCGACCCAAATAATTAACAAACTTAGTGCTTTTGTCGGGCAAAGGATGACAGTGATTATAAGAGCACTTTGCCAGTTTAATTGACGTTTGTTGACAATCCCGCACCCATGATCAAGAAAGACATGGATGTGGCGTTGCTCGACAATTAGCAAAGAATTCCGCTTGAACCGATGCTAGGGACCGTCTTGAACTTACTATGAGGTATGAGCAAAGCTCATTGTTGAAGGCCTCATGGTGACTTCAAGATGAAGAACAACAATAAAAGCGTTGTTCCTTTGCTTGTTTTTTACCATGTATTTGTAGAGACTTTGTCTCATGTGCATTTACTCGATATCCTTTTATTCACCATTTACGACTGGAGTTTGTCTCTCCTGCAGTGTGGAGTCCGTAAAAAGATTCCCCGTGCGAGAGATGTATGCTCTCTATATTTTTCAGTTATGGTGTACTTGTGCGTGAGAGAATTTCTCATATGGATATACTATTGATACTTTCAAACTTTGGCAATTATTTTTGTAATTTCGAAATGTAATGCAGACCACCTGTTTTAAGTGCCCACATCTCACTATTTTATAACACCAAGTTTTCTTACATTCGACTTGATGAGTGCCCTGTGTTTGTCTATATGTTGTAGTTGTCCACTAGCTTAAGACACTAGTGCTTTTGTCGGGCAAAGGATGACAGTGATTGTAAGAACACTTTGCCAGTTTAATTGATGTTTGTTGACAATCCCGCACCCATGACCAAGAAAGACATGGATGTGGCGTTGCTCGACAATTAGCAAAGAATTCAGCTTGAACCGGTGCTAGGGGCCGTCTTGAACTTACCATGAGGTATGAGCAAAGCTCATTGTTGAAGGCCTCATGGTGACTTCAAGATGAAGAACAACAATAAAAGCGTTGTTCCTTTGCTTGTTTTTTGCCATGTATTTGTAGAGACTTTGTCTCATGTGCATTTACTTCATATCCTTTTATTCACCATTAATGGCGGATTCAGGGGTTTAGGTAGAATTTTATAAATTTTATTATTAGTTTTACTAATAATTTAGCCAGAAATTAATACCCAATTAATTCAAATATTCTAACGTGGCTTCTGTCAATCGTCAACCAGTATAATAATTGATAACCATATACTTCGTGCATGCGGAAATTGTATCGGAATAGAGTAAAAGGGATTCACAACAACTGTGTTTTTCATTTTGTTTGTCTTAGTGTGTGAAGGAACGATCTGGTTTAAATTCGAATATGAAGACCCAGCCCGTGGTTTAATTTTCAATAGCCATATACCTACCATGAATTATCTCTTAAATATCACGTTAAAAAGGTATATTAATAATATATCTACATGGTTTTATATTATACATACATATATATGATACCTCAGTTTTTATAGGGGTTCCCACTGCAAGTGCTTTAGTTTTGTGGTGTTCTTGTTCATTTTTGTTTATTCGTTTTGTCTTTGTGATACTGTATCAATTCGCGTTGCTGTGAATTGCCGTGATTTTCAATTTATGATTTTAAATTTCCCCTTCCCTCGTTCTTGCTTCGGTATTCGTTTGTCGATGTATATATATATATATATAAAAACAAAATGTTGTTAATCTACCCTTGTATTGATATATTATTGATGCATGCAGTCATAAAACTTTCTGTAATTTGGCTAAAAAAAACATTATGATAAAAGGGACTTTTTCTAAATTCGATGTAATATCCATACCCTTAATATTAAAACTTCCTGTCATCTTACTTAAAACATATGCCGAAAGGCATATAATTTCTATTCTAGCAACAATGAAACTTCTTGTAAGTTGACAAAAAACATAATATGAATGATAATGTGTTTGTAAGGTAAGCTGCAAAGCTAGAATATGTGCAACACTATTATCTATATGACTAAAACATATGTCCACAGGGACTTTTCTATATATTCCATAAAATATTGATGCCCGCAATGATTAAATATCCAGTAATCTGACTAAAAACATATGATAAAAGGGACTTTTGTATTCGATATAATTTCAATATCCGCTATAATGAAACTCCTTGTAATTTGACCAAAAAACAGATGACAAACTAAGGTAACTTTTTCTACATTCGATATAATATCGATGCACGCAATAATAAAACTTCATTTAATATAACTAAAATCATATCACAAAAGGGACTTTTTATATGGGTCATAATAAAGATACCTGCAATAATGAAACGTCCTGTAAATTGACTACAAACATACAGTTGGGTGCTGACGCAACATGCCATCCAAGTGCACTCCAAAAGCGTTCCTCGCGTTCCTCGCGTGCACTTGTAAGTGATTCCATGACAGTCTAGAGTGAACTTCTGACCACTTTCAAGTGCACTTGAAAAGAAGATGCGATGGCGGTAGTGATCGCAAAGTGCACTTGAATTGAACTTCGTGGCAGCTTTGGATTGCTCTTAGCGATTGGTCAGTTCAAAACACGTGATATTAATATGACGAAATTAACTTTAAGCAAAAAGTTTGAAAACTCGACGACTTAACTCTCTTTTAAATCTATTTTTTATAATAAATTTAAACCAAAATGTCATTATAAATTATGGCGTTCTTTTGTTTTATTTATACCTTCCATGCTTACGTCACATTATATTCTTCATAAATCTTTCAAAAAGGGTATTTCATCGAGGCAGAGACATATAATTATATGTCTCTGATCGAGGCATATGTTCATGCTTGAGACATTAAATTCATATGTAATTTCAAAAAACTTTCTCGCAATACCAAATTTATACATCGATTTTCAAAATGACCACAAAAGTGGGAGATATTATTTGTCGGTGCTTATTTCAATTGTTGCAACACAACAAGGATTTTTATATACAAATCCTTGAACACAACATTTGTATGTATTTTTCCCAAAATTACCTTTTAAGATTGAAATATTTTGCAGTTTAGCTGTTTTCCTATCTCGCGATAACAAATTTATACATCTTTTGTCAAAAATGAATCCGAACGTGGGAAATATTATATGTAGGTGCTTATTTCAATTGTAGCATGCATTTTACCCAAAACTACCTTATAAGATTGAAATATTTTGCATTTCAGCTTTTTTCCTTTCTCGCGATACCAAATTTATTCATCTTTTATCAAAAATGACCTCAGAAATGGGAGATATTATATGACGGTCCTTATTTCAATTGTCGGGACACAACATTTATATGTATTTTTCTCAAAAATACTCTATAAGATTGAAATATTTTGCATTTCAACTTTTTTCCTTTCTCGCAATACCAAATTTATACATCTTTTGTCAAAAATGAATCCGAAAGTGGGAGATATTATATGTTGGTGCTTATTTCAATTGTCGCATGTATTTTTCCCCAAATTACCTTATAAGATTGAAATATTTTGCATTTCAGCTTTATTCCTTTCTGGCGATACCAAATTTATTCATCTTTTTATCAAAAATGACCTCAGAAATGGGAGATATTATATGTCGGTGCTTATTTCAATTGTCGCGACACAACATTTATATGTATTTTTCCCAAAATTACCTTATACTATTGAAATATTTTGCATTTCAGCTTTTTTCCTTTCTCGCAATACCAAATTTATACATCTTTTGTCAAAAATGACCTCAAAAGTGGTAGATATTATATGTCGGTGCTTATTTCAATTGTCGTGACACAACATTTATATGTATTTTCCCCCAAATTACCTTAGACTGCAATTTTTTGCATTTCAGCTTTTTTCCTTCTCACGATACCAAATTAATACATCTTTTGTCAAAAATGACCTCAGAAGTGGGAGATATTATATGTCGGTGCTAATTTCAATTGTCGCGACACAACATGTATATGTATTTTTCCCAAAATTACCTTATAAGACTGAAATATTATGCATTTCAGCTTTTTTCCTTTCTCGCGATACCAAATTTATACATCTTTTGTCAAAAATGACCTCAGAAGCGGGAGATATTATATGTTGGTGCTTATTTCAATTGTCGCGAGACAACATTTATACGTATTTTTCCCAAAATTACCTTATAAGATTGAAATATTTTGCATTTCAGCTTTTTCCTTTCTCGCGATACCAAATTTATTCATCTTTTATTAAAAATGACCTCAGAGGTTGGAGATATAATATTTAGGTGCTTATTTCAATTGTTGCGACACAACATTTATATGTATTTTTCCCCAAATTACCTCATAATATTGAAATATTTTTCATTTCAGCTTTTTTCTTTTCTCTCGATACCAAATTATACATCTTTTGTCAAAAATGACCTCAGAAGTTGGAGATATTATATGTCGGTGCTTATTTCAATTGTCGTGACACAACATTTATATGTATTTTTCCAAAATTACCTTATAACATTGAAATATTTTGCATTTCAGCTTTTTTCCTTTCTCGCCATACCAAATTTATACATCTTTTGTCAAAAATGACCTCAGAAGTGGGAGATATTATATGTTGGTGCTTATTCTATTTGTCGTGACACAACATTTATATGTATTTTCCCCAAAATTACCTTACAAGATTGAAATATTATGCATTTCAGCTTTTTTTCCTTTCTCGCGATACCAAATTTATACATCTTTTGTCAAAAATGACCTCAGAAGCGGGAGATATTATATGTTGGTGCTTATTTCAATTGTCGCGAGACAACATTTATACGTATTTTTCCCAAAATTACCTTATAAGATTGAGATATTTTGCATTTCAGCTTTCTCCTTTCTAGCGATACCAAATTTATTCATCTTTTATTAAAAATGACCTCAGAAGTGGGAGATATAATATGTAGGTGCTTATTTCAATTGTTGCGACACAACATTTATATGTATTTTTCCAAAATTATCTCATAATATTGAAATATTTTGCATTTCAGCTTTTTTTCTTTTCTCCCGATACCAAATTTATACATCTTTTGTCAAAAATGACCTCAGAAGTGGGAGATATTATATGTTGGTGCTTATTTTATTTGTCGTGACACAACAGTTATATGTATTTTTCCCAAAATTACCTTATAATATTGAAATATTTTGCATTTCAGCTATTTTCCTTTCTCGCGATACCAAATCATACATCTTTTGTCAAAAATGACCTCAGCAGTGGGAGATATTATATGTCAGTGCTTATTTCAATTGTTGCGACACAGCATTTATATGTATTTTTCCCGAAATTACCTTATAAAATTGAAATATTTTGCATTTAAGCTTTTTTCCTTTCTCGCGATACCAAATTTATACATCTTTTGTAACAAATGACCTGAAAAGTGGGAGATATTATATGTCGGTGCTTATTTCAATTGTCCTGACACAACAATTACATATATTTTTTTTTCCAAAATCACCTTATCAGACTGAAATATTTTGCAGTTTAGCTGTTTTCCTTTCTCACTATACCAAATTTATACATCTTTTGTCAAAAATGACCTCAGAAGTGGGAGATATTATATGTCAGTGCTTATTTCAATTGTCGCACAACACAATATTTATATGTATTTTTTTTCAAAATCACCTTATAAGACTGATATATTTTGCATTTCAGCTTTTTCCCTTTCTCGCGATACCAAATTTATACATTTTTTGTCAAAAATGACCTGAGAAGAGGGAAATATTAAATGTCGGTGCTTATTTCAATTGTTGCGACACAACATTTATATGTATTTTTCCAAAATTACCTTATAAGATTGAAATGTTTTGCATTTCAGCTTTTTTCCTTTCTCACGATACCAAATTTATACATCTTTTGTCAAAAATGACCTCAGAAGTGGGAGATATTATATGTCAGTACTTATTTCAATTGTCGCGACAAAACATTTATATGTATTTTTTTCCAAAATCACCTTATACATTTGTAAGACTGAAATAGTTTGCAGTTTAGCTGTTTTCCTTTCTCGCAATACCAAATTTATGCATCTTTTGTAAAAAATGAATCCAAAAGTGGGAGATATTATATGTTGGTGCTTATTTCAATTGTCGCATGTATTTTCCCAAAATTACCTTTATATAAAACTTCTTTGAAAAGATGTGATAAAGTAAAATATTTTAAAAAATGAATTATTTTGGTTATTTGTAAAGATTTAGTATAAACCGCATAATGAAAACCTGACTTTCTCAAACATATTTATATAAAGATTTACAAAAAGGTATATCGTAACATATAAAACTTCTTCAAAGGATTATAATAAGTAATTTTTTTTGAAAAATGTATTATTTTGGTCATTTGTAAAGATTTAGTATACACGTCTATATTCATTTTTGTAGCGGGAAAATATTATCTGACATGTTTTATATTTAACAATATTTTATATATAACTGCATTGGTATTTTTTTCGCATTTGCTTATCCAAAAGAACGCTACGTGGAAATATATTTTTATTCCCTCGGCTATCGCTTAATATTCGATCTAAGATAACCTCGTTTTAAGTAGTGATCCTCGCGACAGCTTTCAAGTGCACTTGAAGTTCACTAGTGAACGCGATAATACCTGTCATGGAATAGCTACCTATTCCAAAAGAGTGAACTTCGCGACAGCTAAGAGAACGCGAAGTGCACTTGAAAAGTGAACTTCACGTTCACTTTAAGTGCACTTTTTGGAACGTTGCGTCTGCACCCATCTGTATGTCAAAAGGAACTTTTTATACAAATTCATACAGAAAAGAACAATGAACAGTTCAATTGAACTTTAATTGAGGACAGGTTTTAGTAGCTTGAGTAGTGCACTATTTTTGACAAATATTTTGACTGCTTTTACCAGAGTTAGTCGTTTTTGGACTGAAAAAGTCTGAACAACGTTGAGAATGACTGAGTTTTGTTGATTCAACACTTATCAGTCTTTTTCAACACTAGGTTTGACTGAAAATGTCTGATAAGAGTTGAGACAACTCACTTCAGTCAATCTCAGTCATTACCTGTGTTGTAAAAGTCTGTGCAGTGTTGAGCCAACAATGATCAGTCATTCTCAACACTACCTGTGTTGTAAATGACGGATGTTTGTTGAGAATGTCTGTATGGTGTTGAGTCAACGCTGATCAGTCATTTTAAACGCTACCTGTGTTGTAAATGAGTGATTTTTGTTGAGATTGTCTGTCAATTGTTGAGACAACGCTGATCAGTCATTCTAAACGCTACCTGTGTTGTAAAAGACTGATCTGTGTTGAAAATGACTGACCAGCGTTTACTAAACATTGGACAGACATTTTCAACACGGGTCAGTCTTTTACAGCTCAGGCGGTGTTGAGAACGACTGATAAGAGTTGATTCAACAGTGGACAGACATTCTCAATAGATATCAGACTAGTGTTGAGAATGACTGATCAGAGTTGACTCAACGCTGGACAGCCTTTTACAACTCAGACCAGCCATTTAAAACAAAAGTAAAGTTTTTTATTTATTCAATTAATAAATTTGTATGTTTTATTTATTTTATTCTATTAATTTTTTTTAATTATTTATCTAATTAATTTTATTTATATCTTTTTATTAATTTATCATTAATTATATTTAGATATTTTTTTTATTAATTAAGTATTATGTTTTGTTTGTATTTTCACTTTTTTATTTATTTAATTTCATCTATATTTCAATTTTTTTTAATTTAATTTATATATATTTGTTTGTTTGTTTGTTTTTGTTTTTTTTCACATTCCTGAACTTTTCAGTTCATTCATGCAGCTATCTATTTTTATATATTTTTTGCAATAATGTAATGGCAAACTGAAAGCAAAAAGATGAATACACATTTAAACCTGCCAGACCACACCGATGACCTGGAATACTTGTGTGAGTATCGCGTAAATGGTCGCGTAAATTAAATGTGTGCAAATTTTGTGAAATCCCGTTCTTTGTCACGTTTCATCAGAACAAAATTCAAAAGTTATTCGATTTTTTTTCTTTATATTCTTGATGAATATCACGGAAAAAAAAGAATAAAAAATACATGTAATAATTAATTTCAACACAAAAATCGAACGAAATCATGACCACGTAAAGTACATTTGTATGCTTTACCAATTGACGAATCTGCAATTTGCACTTTTCGATTGCGTTATAGAACCAGTATGTTCATGCGCACTCGAAATCAATCCTTCAAGAGTTTATGTGACCGTGTACACGTCTCTCTGACTTATATCCATCAGGCTGATTGTGAGAATTAAAGGTCCGTGCTCTACGCCTTTTTTATTTTGCATAATTGGATATTTTATGCGATTGCGCCTATGATATGTTTATAATGGCTAATTTTGTCCTGTTATATTTCCGTTTTGTTTATTGGTTGATCTGGTAGACAATTCACATTTTATAATCAACTACGATTGTGCATTGCAAATATACAGGTTGGGGAAAATCCCAATTGGGGTACTATACCCCAATTGAGGTATAATATCCCAATTGGGGTATATGGTTATACCCCAATAGGGGTATCTGGTCAGTTTTATATAGATTATTTTTTCTCGATTCAATGGCGCGTAAGGAAACATTATACATGAGAAACTTCGTGATTGTTGTCATCAAATGACATATCGCAATCTACTTGATGATGCTGCATTTCACCAGCAGGGGGATTTTAAGGACGTAAAATCATATATTTGATTCTGTCAAAATCAAAGATCATCACAATTGTAACTGGGTATAATTTTAAGGCAAGAGAAACGGGGAGTGTGTGAAAATATAATTTAGTTGAAGTGAAGTTTAGTTTGTAAAAATAAGCAAAGATATTGAAGTTTCAAACACTGTTGTTACAGATGACTTTCAGCGTATTTTTAAGACATGGACAAAGAGAGAAAACTCTGAAAGAAATCAAATGACAGGTTTATTTGAATATTTCTCCCTTCTTAATTTCTTTGATAATCAAAAATTATTTTCCTAAATCTATCACAGTTTGCTTTATTCGAATGCAGAAAGAGTTTTCTTTGAGATAAGCAGCATAGAACGATTGTTAGCTCCTCAAATCTTATGTTATCTCTAAATCAAAGTCACTGGTTTGTAAAATCATAAATCGATCTGCAGAAAATTTGCATTATCCTTTTGACAACAGACGTATATCATCCGAAAGCTTTTACCCTATAGATTTATAATTAACATGTATGACGATTCGCCATTGAACCCCTAAATATAATTAACAAATAACTGGTAATATACCCCAATTTGGGTATAACCATATACCCCAATTGGGATATTATACCTCAATTGGGGTATAGTAACCCAATTGGAGTTTCTCCAACCTGAATATATGTCCATTGTAGCATAGACATTTAAAAACGTGTACTTGTAACTTAAGGTAGTTGCAACCTTTGAATGAAAGTAATTGGAATTTCATAAAAGTGTTCTGAAATCAGTAGAACGTAATGAAAGGTTGACAATAAACAGGAAAAAGTAATAGGTTCGCGCGGCGCATGACATAGATACAGGCAATTGAAAATTTAATCGGCTTTGTATAGAAATTTATGTCTCGAAAATCATGAGAATATGAAAAGTTGGTGTTTATGGGCAAAATATTTACATGTTATGATATGGAAAAAGACAGAGGTTGCCGCATTTCTGACCAAAACTGACAACTACCTCAATGCATATGTCAGTAGCAGTTGTTGAATTTGATCACCGTGCGCCTGTCTTGTAAATTCCAAAAGGCTAGCGATTCTTAAGAAAATCAATCTATGCAAAATATGTCTTTGTTTTTTACTTGAAATGCTTTAAATAATGTAAAATCTAGACACGTTAGTTCCACTTTGCATTTTTTATTATCTTGCTGTTTTTTTCTTTTTTTTATGTCACTCCAAACGAATTTAACCTTTTACAACTTGCCTATGCATCTATGCATGTTACAATATATAATTTTATAGTATTAATAAATGAGTATTTTCATAATGGCTCTGTTATGTGTCCGAGATCTGTAATAATGGCCTGAGGATTGCTGTACTGGCACGAGGCAACGACGAGGGTCATTACAGCTTCCGAAGGCCATTATTTCAGAACGAGGTCACATAACAGGGACATTATTAAAAAAACTTTTATTAACCAGGATGATGGATATGAACTTAAATAGATTGATAAGTAAATGTGAATGTATACAAAATATTTTTCTGCAAATTCTTTTTTGAAATGTAAAGGTTATTTGTGGAATCATATGTCTAGAATAAATAAGTTTATCTTTCATAGATCTTCACTCAGCTATATAAGATTTTATACCGCTTAAGTACAAAAACTTTTTTTTTAAAATGAAGACAAGATGTAAATTTTCTTATACCTTGTGATGAGATGAGTAAAATGAGTGGTCACAAGTAGGGTCAAAAATCTGAAACAAAGTAGTTGATCATCATACATGATACAGATCCTAATTCAGCCAAAGTATGTCAGACCACACAAAAAACTGCAAACTCAATAAAAAAATGTATTTTCAATTTCTTAGTACTTGTTCAATACTAAGAATGCAGAAATAATGTGTACTTTACTGTAAATATATGATTCAATCATAATTTTGCCCTTTAAAGACACCAAGTGAACTTCACAGCCGCCATCTTGAATCCTGTAATGGACCTGATAAATCTCATAATGGACCGGCTATCTCATAATGGACCGGTTTTCTCATAATGGACCAGTTTATTCCGTAATGGCCTTGTTGTAATGCATACTTGTAATTTATAGAGGCAAGGCATTTTATACATAATTTGTCCTAGTAAGTGGTTAATAAATATCAATAAAAATGTTTGTTGCTTCCCTGTATGCGGTTATTGCAAATTTTCGATTTTGCCTACCGTTACAGAATAAGTATTGAATGTTCGATTTTTGTTAATATTGAACTTCAAGGCAACAATAGTATTGGCGGATATAGAGGGCATCTGGAAGTGCGAGTCTAGAAAAAAAATTGTGCAGAAATTAGACACATATTGACAAAGAAATATCCCTGTTTATATAGGCTAGATCCACCGCTAAATAGACTCTATAGAAGAAATATTTATCCTGGGACTAATATATTAGTCCCAGATTTATCAGAGTAAAATACATTAAAAAAACGAGGAAAGTTTTCCACCAAGAACCCTTAGACGACCTTTTCTTTTGTTAATGGTGGTTTAGATTGTGAGATGACCTATGTAAAATCATGCACAAAAATATCGTTTGGCGGTCTTCTCGAACTGTTAGTTTTTGTATATATTGTACAAGGTCATTTAATTTCAACATGATACATTCATAAAAGATCAATAAATTAAACCCCACTTGGCTGTCACTTATGTTGCCATTTATTAGGATGCAGAGAAAGGTAAGGGCTTTAAATTATACGTATTCTTTTTTGAATTTTTTTTTTAAAAATTACATTTAAGTTAGTTCGGCTTCAGGCATTATCTTCATTTTACACTCAGACTTGTATAAATACTAATATAATGCCTACTCAATTTATTAACTGCAATATGAAGTATTTCCATTTAAATACTGTCAAATGCCCAATTTTGAAATCGAAGCCTGGATATAACGGTTTGAGCTATGTAATGATAGTTTTAAAACTGCCCCTGTCATATATGAAAAATAGTTTGCATGAACATTAGATAATCTCTGATAGTTTCAACTCTTCTGAATCCCCCCCCCCCCCCATGATCAACTAAAACAATTAAAATTGGCGATCGTGGGTAAGAATACGTGATGACAAAAGAAAATAAAATATTTCATTGACGAATCAAGAAGAAGAGAAGGATCCAGGAGTGGGGACAGCCTTTTCTGAAAATATTTGAAAGTAAACAAAGCAATTACCAATTTTTTTAGGACGTGATATTGAGATAGATTACATTTTAATTGCACATGTACAAGTACCCGTCATGACGTTGCTGGAGAATGGAGAAAAGGGACGAGAAAGGGAGAAAAGAAAGTGAAGGGGAGATCGAAAGAAAGAAGACAAGGGCGGGAGAAAGGAGCAAGGTACAGGTGAAGGGAGAAAGACACCCCTGTCCGCCCCTCATAAATGTTAAGACAAACAAATTTACACATTTTGAATAATAAACAGTCCAAAGAAGCATACTGCCGGGTTAAAGCAAGGAAAATAACATGTTATATAACATACATACATTTATGGTCATTTATTAAATAATTTTAGCCACAAGTGTCACAGGTGAAAAAAAAAAGTTTCTTGGCACACTTTAACCTTATAGATGTATGTCTTATCCAGGTGTTAAATTAAACAATATACAGAAATTACTGTAAATTTAGTTTTTGCATATTTGCATTTCGACAACTAATGTCTTTTCGGTGCAGACAAATTCAAAATATTTGGAATTCAATTAACCGAAATATGTGTAAAAGCAGACGGAGAACAAACCATTATGATCTAAAAGGAAAGTTAAAATTAGCTAAGGATTCAAAGATTTCAATATTGATTTTATAAAACGATAATCTATATCAGAAATAATCATGAGGTGACCATGGAAATCACCGAAGACCACCGAACACGGTCTAAAATATGCCTCCTTTTAATTAAAAGTACAAAATGTAGCACAAATAAAATTATGGCCTGCAAATTACATTATAAGTATTAAAATATTCATATTTTTACAAACAAAAAACTAAAAAAAGCGGTATAAAGTGATCATGGTGTTCGTTTCTCCGTACATACTTTGTGGCGACAACTCCTCCTAGACAACTTTATGTAATTCAATGAAACTTTCAAAGAATCTTCGGTGCATATTGCCAATGTGCACCGGCCATTCAAAAATTTGATTTGATTTGATTTTTTTTTATTGTTGATTTTTTTTAATTTTTATTTTCTGTTTGACTTTAATTTGCTAATTATGGGAAGATCTATAAAGGTGGTATTTTTCTTATTTTTTAATGATTTTTTGTCGCAGATATTTACCTCAACCTTAACCAGTTTGCATCAAATACATTCATTTAACAATAATTGAGTAATAGGATAACGGGTATTTATCTCTGTCTTGTTTATTGAAAATGATAACTGTCACGGTCGATTACACGCGTGCCACACACATAAATTTTAATAACAAATAACTCGAAAGCTATTATTTCAAACAACACAAAATGTGCCGTATAACTAAACTAAATTCCACTAAGTTCTTTAATATGTACGTTCTGTGTGCAAAATGAGTAACGGTAAATTGTCCTGAGTGCACTCAGAAGTCCTGTGTGGTGTTGGTACCGAGGAGAGAGCTATGCACGAGGGTGATACTCCTTAGGTTTTTGCAAAATTTCTTTAATTTAGATTTTGCAAGTTTTCAAATAAACTAAATTTTACAGGGGAATAAAATATGAGTATTCGTGGGAAAAAACAGGTATTTTAAACTGACACTGAAGCTGTCGCAATGTTGCCTTATTAAATCTATTTTGACGAAAATAGTGAAAAGAATTGCACCGACCTTGCGCCGACGAATAGATTTGGTTCACATACGTGGGTGCACATATAGTTGTACTGTATTTTAGGATCTGAGGGGGTCAATCGTAGATTTTACTGTCAAAAACTGAGTTTTCTGGCGACGCATTAGCGGAGCCGGAAAACGGATGTTTGAGACAGTAAAATCTTAGATTTACCCTGAAGATCCTAAAATACAATTTGGTTATCCTTATTCTAATGCAAATCCCCAAAAAGCATTTAAAATGGATTTTTAAATCACCGGAAGTTTGGTATGGGTCTGCGCCGTTACGGTTGCTATTGCTTCAGTGGTAAATCGTGGAGTTTATCCCCTCAAAATTCTGACGCCATCCAATCAGAAGTAGCGTTACAAACATAAGTGCATTAAAAATAGAATTTTTAAAGTTTATTAAGCTCCACATAAAAGTACTTTACAAAGGACAATGCCCTACATAGAAAAAAATTGTGGAAATATTTGAAATTTTAGAATCAATTTTGATGTGTCTATACTAAACTTTATTTGATTCTTATAATAATTACACTGAGAGAAGGAGAAATAAGTGTGGCCATTTGGCCATGAATTTTGTTCACATACTGGGCTATTTTCAAAATATGCTCAAATGTTGTCGAAATTCGTGTACTTTCTAGAAATAAAATCAATATATGCCGCACTTGCCGAACATTGCTGTAAATGGGCATTTGTGGCTATTTAAGCCATTTTACAGTGTATAAACATTTTCCCTTCAAAGTAGCAGTTAGTTCAGTTTGGTTCTTGAATGATGTACAGCGAATTTTAACAAAACCTACAAAAATTGTCAAAAACCTTCAAAAATTTCATCTAAAATTGGCAAGGTCATTTGATGAATCATTATTTACAGTGAACGTTTGAAAATGCACTTGAATTGATTTTGTTAAGATGTTGTTTATGACCTGTTTAAACAGTTTGGAGGAGACTTAATGCATTCACAAAATTGGAATGCTGAATGGAATAAATAGACGGAAAAATGACAACACCTTTTCATAAAGAATAAGTGATTGTTGAACATTTCAAAGAACATCTTAGTATTGCCTGTTTTTCACGACACCTCTTTATTTCTATGTTCTTTCTAAGAGGGAATCTGGTACCAGAAGGTATTCTTGTTAGGTTCAAACATTGGCTCATCAAATGGGGTTTACCCCCTATACAGGCACTTTTGATGTACCGGTTAACTCGAAAGCTCTGCATTATTTATAGATATGTATTTACTTATATTTTTAATGGACATAAATGCAGTTACACCCTCGTTTCACGAGAAGGGTCTAGTACAACGAAATATTGCAGACGAGGGGATGGAGAAAGGTGAAAAGAATTGTGGGAATTTTGGTATTAAGAAGTATAGTGAGTTGACAGGTGGTAGAAACTTCCTCCTTTACTGGTACTAGACATTCTTTCAAGCTTTCACATGAAAACTCCATATTCTGCGAAAATTGAAACTAATATGTTAAATGAATAGACAAAAGTGGACAAAAACTGCCAAATTGCAGAAATGAAATTTTTAAAAATTCAACGAATAAAGAATTAAAAAAAGTTAAGTGTATGCAAGGACGAATATTGCGTCCCTGATGTGCAGTCAAAATTGCCTAAATTAAAACTCCCGGTTGCACAACAGATCAAAAAAGAAAGAAGTAAACACAAAATTTTGTTTAACTCATCAGAAAAAAATCCAAGACAAGTCAAGGAAATTTTATTTAAAAGTAAGTGGATACTAGTATAAAACAAGACACAAAGGGGTTGTAGAGCGTAAAAAAACGTCAATTTTCAAGCAAACCCGCAAAAAATACTGTACATAACGGCAAATATGCCGAAAATGATCTTAGGCTCAATCGTACCAAGGAAGGGGGATCCAAATTGCTGAAATCAACACATCTACATATTTCACCCCTAATTTTTGAAATTTCTTACAGCTAATTTTGCTGATGCAGGTAAATTGTGAGAAGTACGGTTTTTTTCTGTTTTAATCAAGGTTTTGAGGTTAATAGTAAAAGTTGCGACTTTGTACATGCAGTTTCTCCTATGGAGCTTCTAATACAATGGTCAATACTTAAAATGTTAACAAATATCGTGTTTGTAATGTTTAACTGTGTATTAAAAGGGTTGAAGTACCATTTTTTTTTAATTATTTATTTATTTATTCTTATTTTTTTTTAGAAATCATTTTTGATATTTACCTTTTTTATTTATTAGAATTATTTTCTCTCTGTTAATTTAATCTGAATGCCCTGATCTTGATATTTTTGAGTTATTGTTATCGGTTTGAAGTGAGCAAATTCCATGTATTAATGTAACATTACACAGTTTCCTCATATACTGCATATTGCATTACAATATACAACCCATGGGTGTACGGTGAGGCTCAACAGGTAGTTAATGTATCGGAAACATCAACCTGTGACAATGTAAATTCGACTATTATTTCATCGACAATTTTATTTTATTTTGAATAGAAAAGTTTTTGTTGAAAATTAAAAAAAATGATTTGACATGAAATTTGGTGAAAACAAGAAATCTGGCCGAGATGGATATGAAAATAAATAACTTAACTTGTTCAAATCCCAAAGCTCCCCCGAAAATTAAATGGTTGTATCCCCAAACCTCTTTTCTTTTTTTTTTATAATTTCGCGCGGTAGTTTGACAAGAAAACTGGCCAAAAACTGTCTGGAACTTCATCGGAACCCCTTTTTCAGAAGACTGGATCTGCTGGTTTAATAATTTTATAGACATTTTTTTTGCAAAACACATTTTCAATAAATTGTCATTGAAAACATAGCAAAACACTGTTCCTACCTATTGAATAAATTGACATTGACATACCTCATAATAGAAACAAACAAATAATTAACTTGAAGTTTATCGTTGCATGTGCAAAATGACAGCTTAATTGAAGAAAAACAATTGACCTTGAGGGAGTCAATAGATTATATAATAAGAGTTAACCTTTTAATCATCAGTGATAAGTTGATTAATGTATCCTTATTTTGGCTGAATGTTTTGATTTTTTGTGTAATAAAGAACTTTCTCAGTGAAAAAACATTTAACTCGAAAGTCCTGCAATAAGCAATGGATTCAAACCGATAGTGGAAGGAAAATAACCCTTGAGACAAGCTCGAATAAAACAGAAGAGTTCTTGATGTAAATATATCATAGGAATACCTAACATAGAGACGGAAATATAATCTGTTATTGTTCCAACTGCTAACGTCTAACTAATTAGCGACAGAATATTAATTACTATCTGTATATGTTAACGAACGCTTAAAAATTGAAGTTTTGTGCAAATTTCAAGCTTTACCATCACCTGATAAATATGAAGTAAAATACTGTTTTTCAAGTTCATCAAAGGTATCAAAAATATAAGTACCCACGTATTACCTTCTTTATCAATTTTCAATTCTCATCTTCAATAAACCAGAACGTGTATTTACACCTGCATTTTTATGTTCATTGTCATAGATTTAAGATGGTCTAGACTATGCATAGCCTTTCTGTTCAGACAAAATTACCTACTTATATAATGTGAGCATTATTATTTGACTTACATACCCAAACAAAAATTTAATTCACCAAATCGCTTTCAAATCACTTTGAAATCACATTCAAATCGCGTATGCATAATTTTTTAAGATGATTTGATCACGATTTATTTATCAAATCTGAGTGAAATCATAACACAAGAATCAACTGCAAATGATTTCATAACGATTTGGTCCAGGTCACAATTTGATAATCATTTTGTTCTGATTTAATAATGATCTGATATCTTATACAATAGTGCAAAATGATTTCAACATGATTTGATAACTTAAGTTTTGTAACATCCTGATTTGGAAACGATTTGATAACTTGTATGTTTTCAGTAATAAATTGGTAACAATTTGATGACTTATTCGTTATCGAGAGATGATTTTGTAAGGATTTTATACTCCAGTGATTTACACAGTCATATACAATCTTTTCCATGATGCTTGCAGATGCATGTTTAATGCTTTCTTGCAAGCATTTGGATGATTTGATTCAAATATCACGTGGTCATGTTTGAAAAAGAAAAATTGGCTCCATTTCCTGTTTATACTTTTGTTTTGTTTGGATGTAAATGTGTGAAGCACAAAGATGATGATTTATATATAAAGTAGGTGCCAAAAATTAAGACATTAAAATATGATTGATTTTCCTTGTGGATTCACTTAATACAAATATATATTCAATTTGTTTTAAAGGATAATTAATGAAAAAAGATAATATGATTTTGATATCATATTTTTTCATATATCTGAGGAAACATCTTCTAGCTACTACTGAAAGAATTTTTATTTAAGTTTATGCTACTGGTTTTAGATATATATTATATTGAAAAACAATGTTATGAATACAAAGAAAGATTCGCTGGGTATATTTGACGAAATGAATTGCAATTTGAGATATCTTTTGATTCTTGTAAAGCTTGACTCAATACATGTAATCAAAAGCTGTTACACTCAACTAACTAGGGTACTGACACTGACTGATAACACAGGAGTCAACAAGAATAGTCAATTTAACAAATAGTTGTATATTTCACCTGTATACTCTATTCTAGGTGTGGTAGTGATTTGATTGTGATTTGGTAACAATTTAATCCAGATTTGTTTCTGATTCTGTTCTGATTTGATTCAGATTTGTCAATTATTTAGTTGTGATTTAATACTGATTTTGTTCATGATTTGGTTCTGATTTCATACTGATTTGAATGTGATTTCATTGTAATAAAATTTCCTATGCAAATGAGCTATCAAATCGTGTCGACCAAATGCCTTCCAAATCATGATTTCAAAATGATTTAGTAACATGATTTTATACCCTGTTTTTTTTTTCGTTTGGGTAAATTCCTATCCATTGAACCTGTACTTGGGCAAGTGTGTTTGTCGTGTGCCATATCATATAAAAACCAACTGATTATCGGGGTTATACGTATATTCAGCTGTTCGGCTTTGGTAAACCAAGGACGTATATTTATATATTTAAATATACGTCCTTGGGTAAACCTTTCTTTTTTTTTCAATAAAAAATATTATAAAAAATAGATAACTGAATGAATAATCAGATTAAGACAGGAAAGTGAAGATTTCTCTATATAATAATGAATAAATAAATAATTGAAAATATGAATAAAATTATATAATAAAAAATTGGAAATATAAAGAAGAATAAATAAATCATATTAAAAATATGAATAAAAATAAACAAAACACCTTTAAAATATAAATAAAAATAAATAGAATAAAATATTTGAATAAAAATATAAATAAATCAATCTAATAAATAAAAATCTTTTCTTTTAACTGGTCTGTGTTGTAAAAGTCTGTCCAGAGTTGAGTCAACTCTGATCAGTCATTCTCAACACTAATTGTGTTGTAAAAGTCTGATATCTGTTGAGAATGTCTGTCCAGTGTTGAATCAACTCTTATCAGTCGTTCTCAACACCGCCTGTGCTGTAAAAGACTGACCCGTGTTGAAAATGTCTGTCCAACGTTGAGTAAACGCTGGTCAGTCATTTTCAACACAGAGCAGTCTTTTACAACATAGGTAGCGTTTAGAATGACTGATTAGCGTTGACTCAACACTGGACAGACAATCTCAACAAAAATCAGTCATTTACAACACAGGTAGCGTTTAGAATGACTGATCAGCGTTGACTCAACACCATACAGACATTCTCAACAAAAATCAGTCATTTACAACACAGGTAGTGTTGAGGATGACTGATCATTGTTGGCTCAACACTGCACAGACTTTTACAACACAGGTAACGACTGAGATTGACTGAAGTGAGTTGACTCAACTCTTATCAGACATTTTCAGTCAAAACTAGTGTTGAAAAAGACTGATAAGTGTTAAATCAACAAAACTCAGTCATTCTCAACGTTGTTCAGACTTTTTCAGTCCAAAAAACGACTGACTCTGGTAAAAGCAGTCAAAATATTTGTCAATAGTGGTGGGTTTAGATTTTGCCATACAAATGGGTTGAGCCCCAATTCCTTAAAACTCAACAAAAACCTTAAGCAGCTCAAGTCAATCCATATTTCTGCATTCTCATTGTTGGCTTGATTCTCTCAATTTGAAGATCAAGGCTGTTTTAAAAGTAGAATATCTCAAGTACCTCAACCATAAGGGTCAATGTAAACCAGTATATCTATGCTTCATACTCCCTCAGCTGTATTGCACACATATATGTACTAAGAGTTTTTCTCTGTAAACTCCCTTATGATAAATTTATTGACGAAAGTTTGAATCATTTTTACTGTGAATATATCAAGTTGAAATCAATTAATTGTAAAAATTATATTATTGTCCAGTTTTCTTTATTTTCACAGGCAGTGTGTGTATTGCATGCAATTACAAAATTTATATAAAAACAAATATAAAAATTTCATGGTGTGAATAAAATTTCAGAATAAAAGCCACATAATCTTTGATGATATATCCATACTATTTATGAGTCAGAATTTGATAAGACGAACATGCAAAAGGTAGTAGGTCTATTTTACTTTAACAGCATGCCAAGTAATTCAAAATTTACTTTCTCTCATGTCGGCTTTAGATTTAAAAGATAAAATTAAGACTTCCATTTCCCATATTAAATCAATTGGTGAATTTATTTTCTTCATCTACTTGGCACTGTGTGTTAGGTTATGTTAGTTTTCGAACAGAAGTCAGATTTGAATTATCTTAGTTATCAGGAGGCTTGGCAGCATCAATGATTTACTTTTTTTTCCACGCTTTATACTACAATTCCCCATGCACAACTGAAAGATATAATTCATAGATGTTTCTCCCGCAAGAACGGCGAACAAAGATATAAGTACATTGTTATAGGCAGAGAACAAGCATACTTTGTGAAATACGACTCAGAATCACAGAAAAAATATACAGAGGAAGAAGTGATTAAAATGTTTGAGTTTCTGATCGACAATATATTTGTCCAGTTTGGAGGACTTGTTTTTCAACAGACTATCGGAATTCCAATGGGCACAAACTGTGCACCTCTTTTAGCCGATCTATTTCTCCACTCATATGAAGCTGAATTCATCAAAGGGCTTCTTTAAAATAAATATAAAAAAATGGCCCAGTCCTTTAACTTCCGTTATTTAGATGATATTTTATCACTAAACAAATCCTCGCTTTGGTGATTTTCTTCATCTTATCTATCCAAAAGAGCTAGAAATTAAGGATACTACAGGTACTTCCACACCAGCCTCGTTCCTTGACCTTAATCTTGAAATTGACAAGAGAGGTACACTACAAACTAGGCTAAATGACAAACGCGATGACCTCACTTTTCCAATAGTCAACATCCTCCTTCTTTGTTGCAACATTCCAAAAGCACCAACATACGGAGTTTACATTTCCTACCTCATTCACTACTCAAGGACCTGTGGTCGATACAGTGACTACCTTGATAGAGCTCGGTTGCTTACAAATAGGCTACTTAAACAAGGGTATGTTGCCCATAACTTGAAGTCATCTCTACAGAAGTTTTACGGTCGACATCACGATCTTGAGGACCGCTATGAGATATATGTTTCCCAGATGACAACAAATCTTTCTCTTTGCCACTAAAGTTTGTTTTTCCTCTACCGGATTTGACTTTACTACCGGAGTTGACATGTTCAGCACGGCGGGTGTCTTATAAGAAGCAGGAGATGCTTACTCTACCGGTGCACCTGACCTCCGTGGTTTTTATTGGGTCCGTGTTGTTCATTTTTGTATATGTGCGTGTCTTCATTTTCTTTTCTGTGCCGTGCTCATGTTATGTCTTCGTTTCTTTGTTTTTCCGACGTTGCCATTGTCCTTGGATTGTTCTTTTCAGACTGACAATTCGGTTCGCACTTACTTTACAGAAAGTCTGCTTGACCAAGATTATTATAATCACAGCTTAATCGCTCAACTTCTCAAGTTGACAGAAAATATCAAAGTACAGTTTCTCAGACTTCTTAAGTCAGTAATAACCAAGCTAGTCTTAGTTTAGAATTGAAACTCACGTCGAGAATCCCAACTAAAAGCTGAGGCTCAATTGAGCTTCATTTTGGGCTCATTTGAACCTCATGTATCACTTTCGAGTGGGTTTATATCAATGCCCACAACGATGAATTACCTGCATTTTGACTAAAAACAGGATAAAAGGGACTTTTCTACATTCGAAAAATATCTTTCCCGCAATAATGAAATTGCTGTAATTTGACCCAAAACAAATGACAAAGGGGAGTTTTTCTATATTCCATATAAATTATATGCCCGCATCCTGCAATTTTCCTTAAAACATATGACAAAAGGGACTTTTCTTATATTCAACAAATATCGATGCCCACAATAATGAAACTTCGAGTAATTTTACCAAAAAAAAATATGACAAAAGATATTTTTTTCTATATTCGATATTATATCTATTTCTGCAATAATGAAACTCCCTGTAATTTGATTTAACATAAGACAAAGGCAATTTTTATTCATTCAATATAGAAACATTGCTTGCAATGATGCAAAAAGTGAATGCAAAAAATACCGAAGTTGCATACAAAAACAGTTAATTTTGTTATGTTGTACACGTGTTTCAAGGAGTAACCTCTCATCAGCAGCATTACAATAAAATAACATGGAAAGCTATAATCCAAAAGTAGTCCAAAAAGAAGTACTCATTTCCAAAAATGTCGAAATATTAAGCCAAATCCTGTACCAAGGACATCTACCGAGTGTAATACACGGAATGAAGCCTCAATATTTTTAGGTTTTTAGAATTTTGATCAAACAGTAAATTTCTATAATACGCAAGGTAAAATGTTCATGTCAGACAAGTCAGACTATTGGGCTGGTGAATACCCTCGGGGACCTCTGGTCCACCAGCAGTGGCATCGGCCTAATGGTTCAAAACGCAAAAAATACCGAAGTTGCATAGAAAAACAGTAAATTCTGTTATACTGTACACGTGTTTCAAGGAGTTACCTCTCATCAACAGCATTGGCCCAATTTGGCCCAAAACAAATGACAAAGGGGACCTTTCCCATATTTTGTATAATAAGTATACCAGCAATGATAATAATTTCATTTAATTTGACTAAAACATGTGACAAAACGGATTTAATTTTGCCTGATGCAATATACCACTGACGCCAACAATAATGAAACGTCTTGTCATTTGACTTTAAATATATGACAAAAGGGACTTTTTTCTAAATTCGATAAAATATCTATGCCCGCATTAATGAAACTTCCTAAAAAGACCTAAAACCAATGACAATTTTTTTCCATATTCCATATTCCACATCATATCGATGCCCGTTTTAACAATACAGTATTGTGCAACGTAACCCTTACAGAGACCACGATCAGTCACCCATGAGCCGTTCGTCAGCAATCAGTTAATTAACGTGACGATTTGCTATACGTCCAACCCGTCAATTGACGTGAAACGTGACGAATGCCGAGAAGCCTATTTGTCAATTCATCACGTGGTATCTCCCGTAAATGGTTTTGCGAATTATAGATTCGTTTCATTCATAGTGCGTACACGATCAATATATCATCGCAGCAGATCAATCCTTTTGCTATCAATAAATAAATTTTTGCAATCATTCATTAAAACAAAGTTTTAAAGGAACTGCTGCATTGGCGGGTGTTTTTTTATCGAAATTTGTCATTATTATGGAGTTTTATACATAACAATGTGCATGGAAAGTTGAACATTTGGAATGACTGCATGCGTTTTTTTTTTCGTTTTTTTTCTCAAATGTTCATCATCATAAAGTTTTCAACAACAAAAAAATGGTGAGAAAAAGCTTCATACTGACCGGTACATATATTATGACTAAAATGAAGTATAGCAAGTGATTTTTTTTTATCTATTTTTTTTTTCATTTTCATGGACTTTGGACAAAATAAATGTACACTAACGGATACATTTGTTATGACTAAAATGGAGATTAGCAAGTGATTTTTTCATGAAATTGTCATTATCATGGAATGCTGAACAAAATAATGTGTAAAAGGGAATTTTTGCAGTGACCAGTACATTTACAATGACATTAAAATTTCATGGAATTGTGAACAAAAAAAATGTAGAAAAGGAAAGTTTCGGACTTACCGGTACATTCATAATGACTGATATGAAGATTAACAAGTGATTTTTTACTACAATTTTTAATTTTCATGGAATTTTGAACAAAATAATGTGTAAAAGAAAATTTTCACTATGACTGATACATTTGTAATGACTGAAATGAAGATTTACAAGTGTTTATTTCCCAAACTTTGCATCTTCAGGGAATATTGAACAAAATAATGTTGAAAACAATTTTGCAGTGACCGGTTTATTTGTAATAACTAAAATGGATATTGAAAATTATCTTTTTATTTAATTTTGAAGTTTTTAATCTATTGGAATTATGAACCCAAAAATATGTAAGAGGAAAGTTTCGCACTGACTGGTGCATTTATAATGACTGAAATGAAGATTTACACGGTTTTTTGTTTTCCAAATTTTTCATTTCTATGGAATATTGAACAAAATGTGTAAAGGAAAGTTTTGCACTGATCGGTGTATTAATAAAGACTAAAATGAATATTGACAAGTGATTTTTTAAAAAGATTTTTTAAAATTTATTGGAGTTATGAACAAGATAATTTGTAAAAAGAAAGTTTTGCACTGAATTAAACATATATAATGACTAAAATGAAGATTAACTAGTGATTTAAAAAAAATCATTTTCATGGAAGTTTTAGCAAAATATTGTGCAAAGGGAAAGAATTGCAACATTTGTGCAATGATCGGTACACTCATAATAACTAAAATGAAGATTATTTACTTAAATCTTTCATTTAATGGAATTTTGAACAAATAATATGTCTAAAAGGAAAGTTTCATATTGACCGGTACATTGATAATGATTAAAATCAAGATAAAAAAAATGCAACTGATGTTTTTCTAAAATTTTCCATTTCATGGAGTTTTGAACAAAATAATGTGTAACAGGAAAGTTTCACACTGACCGGTGCATTTATAATGACCTATATTGACTAAACTGAAGATTTACTAAACGGTCAGTTTGTAACGTGTATATATTTTTAATGAAACAACAATGTCATCAAATTTGGACGGAAACAAACATAATAATGCGTACATTCATGCACAATATAAATTTTGCCATCTTTTTGCAAAGGAACTGCCAGGTGTTGATACTATTGTTAGCTACCTTATATTAGTATTTTTCAAATATTTGATAAGTTATATATTCAACTCTTAAATGTTTCTGATCGATTTGTGCCAGTCGATGAAGTGAAAGATAATTACCTTTAATGGAGATTTAAATTAAGTTGATTCAGTAGTGATTTCTGATTTTTTTTTTTTTTTTTTTTTTTTGAATTTACCGAAATTTACACTTTTTTCCAAAAAGAAGAAGACATAAGAGATAATCTGAATTGAAAGGATGTATCGAAATCAGTTGTCAGACATTACTGTAATGTAAGAGTTGTAACTATATATTTCCATACAATGAAATTTAATCCTAGAATCTCAGTTCATTTGTTCAAACAACTTGAGCATGCGTGTGCGATTTAATTCCTATAATTTAAATGTAATTTGGAATTTTTTGTACATGAAAGTCAACATCAAGTCATATTTTCGTTACGTTACAAATTTAAATCATGAAAATTTGTTTTCAGTTTATCTTGACTAAACTTTTTCTTTTTGGAGTTTTAATTTCATTCTTTCCAAATTTGATAGATGCAACGAAAAAAGGAGAGGAAAGATTTTTTGTTCAAAGTTCGAGGCAGTTGAAAAGCCCAATTCATATTAGAGAAAAAACAAAATCACGCGTAGATTGTGCTAGTCGATGTGCTAATTCAAGCAATGCCTTATTGCCAGCTATGAAAACGCTACAAATGAGTGTAGGATGTCGCACAATTCTGTGTGCAGTTCAATTTCTTTGGAAGACGAATGATCTATGTTGTTGATGAAAGAAGGTAACAAACCTTGTATTTATTTATATTTTGTCGATAAATAAAGTTACGATAAATGGGATAAAGTATAGAATATATATATTCATAGAAAAAAAATGGAAACCGTGCAATGGTAAAAATGCATCTTTTTTAATTACAAGGGATATTGATATGCTATCATACTTGAACACATACAGATTATTTTTTTTGTTTTGTTTTGTTTTTGTTTTTGTTTTTTTTATTTTAAAATTTTTTTCGAGCGTTTTAAAAGCCTCCGTATTTTTGCACCCTTTCTCATAGTGTCTAGTCCTGATGCTTCTGACATTTTTTTAGTGAACTGTCATTGTCTTGATATTTGATACGTCTAAACAACACGGTTCTTCCATTAAATATCATCTTGTGTGACTATTGAGAGTGTCGAAAAAATGTTCCGAATTAGAGCATTTCGCACATTGGTTCACACTTTATACATAGAAATTTAGCAAACAGTTTTTGCTTCATGAAATCGAGTAACAGTCCCCATGAATACCTATTCAATAATTTCACCACCTTTGCAACCATAAAAATTCAGATTTCCGGTAATTAACACATGAACATCCAATAGCCGGCTTCTTGACATGCGCAGTGGGATTCAGGCATTCAAAATTACTTCCAGAATGCAAATTATTTTAATTGTTTCCAACCCCATTATCGAAAAAAAAGCACCAGGAAAAAGAAGTATTATTTGTCTAGAAACAAGTTTCGCGCACTTTTAAAAAGCAACTTTTTAAAACCAAATGCAAGAGTGCCAATTTTTTTCTGTTGAATTTTAACCGTATGCAAAATTTATGGCACTCTAAAGGCCGAATTTTGTCTCGCCTAAATCTGTTTGTTTCCTTCCCAGAGATGGGATTACAGCTACCTGTAGTCCTTGAATAGACGTCTCATTTTACCTTTTGAAAGTAAACTTCTTTCGTTGATCGATGAATCTCAAAACCTATCAATAAATTAAGCCAGTGATCATATTTTAAACTGATTTTGTTAATTCAGTCCTTGCTGTGATTGGTCTAATCATTGTCTTTTTTGCTGCAAGAGTAATTCTTTTGTTGTAGATTCCCTTAAGTTTATATATTACAGGCATAGTTTAATATGATTTTCTATATTCTATGAAATTTCGGATCAGTGTACAACTTTTTTCTATTCGAATATTTATAATTGCAATGCAAACACGTTGCATTAAAAGTAAATTTTGTTATGCTGTACAGGTGTTCAAAGGAGTAATCTCTCATCAGCAGCATTAAAATCAAACTATTCGAAAAGCCATAATCCAAAATAAAGTAGAGATGTAGTACATGTATGTTGAATCGTAATTCATATTCTAGATTTTGAGTAGTATCTCTATAAGCCATATCAAATACTTTATTTTTTTCTTCTTTCTTAACTTTAAATTTTCAAGTGTGTTAAAGCTTCAGTCTTCTTGTTGGGTAACGGATGACAGCGGTTGTCAGATTATCAGAACACTTTGCCTCTCTATTTTATGTCTGGTGAGAATCTGGCATCCATAAGTCAAATATCCCTTACAACGTACAATAAGGTAACAAGGTAATTTACGATTTTTTTCTGGGAAATAAAAATAGACCCCCTGCAAAAACACAGCAAATGACGATTTCTATGCCTTTAAATTAACAAGTGTGATTTGATGTAGTTTTTGCACCTTACTAATTAGTTGTGATACAACTAAGTCCATAAGAATTTGATTTTCCGTATAGAATTTTTGGAAAATCTAAATATAGAGATTTCAATATTTAAACCATTTCCATTTTCTTACCTTAGAGCCGAGAGATCTATTTAGTTTGTGATATCTTAGCAACAAATCATAATTATTGTAGGTTCATAAATGTCACAATTCGCACACATTCCTTAAAAATCACGGGGAAATTCAAACTGTTCTGGCCCTAAACGATACCGGATAACTAAATACCGACGTTACCGTCAATTGATTTTCTGCATATGCACATTTCGACAACTTATGCCTCTTCAGTGCAGAAAAATCAAAACGTTTGGAAAATCGTTAAATCAAGGATTATCTGACAGAGAACAAATAACCAAATATGATCTAAATGTAAAGCCAATAAAACATGTAGCTAAGGACAGAGCTTTGAATGAGGGAATTACTCGGAGTCCTTAGTTTTCAACACAATTTACAAAAATTTAGATATTGCAAAGTTTCAAATAGAATCGGTTTTCGGGTCAGCACCAAAATACTTACTACTGGGCTGGTGAAAACCCTAAGGACTAACAGTCCACCAGCAGAGGCATAGACCCATTGGTAACAAATAACTAAATACCGAAGTTACTGTTAATTTATTTTCTGCATATGTGCATTTTGACAACTTATGTCTCTTGAGTGCAGATAAAATAAAAAGAGGTTGGAAGACCATTAACTCAAAGATATTTAAAAACTGACAGAGAACAAATTATGTTAAATGCAAATTTCTGTGTATTTTACTACAGCTTACAACACAATAAGCCATTTAAGTAGATTTAAAATTTTATGAGGTCGTTATTTGGCTTCTTTGCTGGAATTATATGCAAAAGAGGATTTTCCGCTTTTTTCCAGAATCTCTAATGTTTTGACTTTGAGGCGAAATTGATATAATTATATTTTGCAAAAAGTAATGAAATATAGTTAAAATATGTCCAAAATAACGGCAGTAGAATACCGAAGGAACAAAGCACAAAATTACACAAATCAAAGTCCAGAGACAAGGCAAAAGCAAGAACACCAAAAGACGGAAGACCAAAGACACCACCTGCCCACAAAACACACGAACATTACATATACAACACAAAAAACTAAAGCACTAACAGTATGAACTCTCAATAAACAAGAGTGACATCAGGTGCTCCGGAAGGGTAAGCATGTCCTGCTCTGTGCACAGCACCCGTCACACTGTCAGTGGGTCAATCCAGGGTCAAGTCAAAACCGGTAATGTCAAATCCGGGAAGACGCGAATCTAGCTGAAAATGTCAGTTTTTATTTGTGACACTGACATTTCATATCTATCTATGATGTCGTGGTGACGGCCATAGAATTTCTGAAGGGATGAAAGTAGCAAAGGCTGAACATATCCCTGATTCAGCAGTTTTTGTGACAGTGCTTTGGCTCTTTCTACAAAGTCACTGTATGTACTGCACGCTCTACAGTAACGAATCAATTGTGAAATATATACTCCATATGCTGAGGATGCAGGTATATTGCTGCAGAGAAAGGGAAAGTTCACGATTGGAAAGTCAAAATCATCACGTTTGTCATATAATCTAGATTTCAGACGTCCATGTTCGTCAATGTATAACAAAAGGTCAAGGTATGAAGCAGAATCGGGTGTATCGGTTGTCTCTTTAATTTCAAGTTCATTGGGGTAGATACGATGTAAATATTCTTTAAATCTTGGGTTATTAAGAGAAAGTACATCGTCTATATATCTGAAGCTGAAATTAAAAGTCTGGTCTAGTTGTTTTTGTTTCTGTTGTATCAGCCCTTGTAAAAACTTTGCTTCATACAAAAAAAGGAAAAGGTCAGCTAAAAGTGGCGCACAATTTGTTCCCATAGGAATCCCTATTGTTTGTTGAAAAACACGGCCTCCAAATTCAACAAAAATGTTGTCCAAGCTATTAAAGTATGTTTCTAAACATTTTTACTAACTACAGGCTCATTAATTCAAACCCCTTCCCACAAATATCAGACACAATTTATTTCATTAAACAGGTTTGAATGCCTTAAAATTTTTATGAAGTTTGAAATAAATATTATTTTCAACACTATCATTTTTCATTATATATTCATAATACAGATAAGAATGGGATGGGATATTTAAGTTTTTTTATGCTTTTCATTTTTAACAATAAAGAGAATTCAAAAAACAAACAAAAAACAAAAAAACAAAAACAAAAAAAAACAAAAAATACAATTTAATAAAGGAAAATTGCGTAAATGCATATGAGGCAAAGTCTCTACAAATACATTGTAACAACGCTTTTATTGTTATTCTCAACCTTGAGGTCACCATGGGGACTTCAAAAATAAACTTTGCTAATACATCATATATAGTATGTCCAAGACGGCCCCTTACACTGGTTTGAGCGGAATTCCTTGCCAGAATTTCAATCCACGACTTTGTACCCACAGATGCGGTTTCGTCAAGAAACACAAAATTCACTGGCAAAATGTTTTTACAATCGCTGTCATTCGTTGCCCGACGAAAAGACTTAAAGAAGACATTCATAACACTCAAACAACCACTTGGCACTAATTGGGTCCAAAGTAAGAAAACTTGGAATAATAAAATTATAAGATTTTGGTCAGAATGAAAATTTTTCATTACAAAAAAAAAAAAAAAAAATGGCAAAATTTGAAAGTACTCTCAACTCCTAACTGCACAAGAGACAAACTGCTGTCTACAAATGCATGGTAAAACCAAGTAATGGAGGAAGGCTTTTACTGTTGTTCCTCATCTTAAAGTCACAATGAGGCCTTCAACAATGACTTATGCTCATACCTCATGGTAAGTTCAAAACGGCACATAATACCGGTGGACCGGAATTCCTTGCCAGAGTTCGAGCAACGCCACATCCATGACTTTGTACCCATAGATGCGGGATATTCAACAAACAAAAAATTGCTGTCATCCGTTGCACGACAAAAAGACTAACAGAAGATAATCATAACACTTAAACAACCACAAATCACTCACAGAGTCAAAGGTACATGCAATGTGGGCACAATAAAAAGACGAGCAGAATAACAACAGGACGAAACAAAAAATAAAAATGCCAAAATTTGAGGGTATGATTTGGGGAGACATGGGTTGTCGAAATGCGCATGTGCAGAAAATAAATTCACAGTGGCTTCGGTATTTAGTTATTTGAAGGTATGAAATATTTTACGAAAGGATATGGAGTAAATGAACATGAGACAATAACACATATGTCAACTCCAACTGCAATAATTTTAATGAGATGTATTGCCATTTCGGAAATTTATTCCTCATCAGCAGCACTAGAACCCAAACAAAGGAAATTCATAATTCAAAAAATGTTTAAAATGCATAAAACCAAACGAAATCCGAATAATCAGTAATGTCAAATATAGCTAAGGACAAAACTACGATGGGGGGAGTTAATCCTTCGGTTTTAGAATTTACATAAATTTAGATAATAGTAATTGAACAAAGTGTACACATGAGATATTATCTCATGCACAAGTACACCATATCTAAGAAAAATAAAGAGCATACATCTCTAATGAAAGTACATCAATATGAGAAACTCTCGCGAGCACAAGTACATCATAGCGCTGTTGTAACGCTGTTTTTTGGAGTTTTGGGTACTTTACCTATGTTGGAATAAAATGTGTACGTTAAATGAAAAATTTTCAAAGTAAAATTTTAAATTAAATTCATTAACACCTTGTAAATAAATGACTAAACTTTGAAGTTACTGCAATCAAGTTTCTGTAGACAGTGCAGATCAAATACATATACAAACATCGGACCAAAATCCGAAAGATATCTTAAAGTAACGAAAAAGATAGTCAATAAGGTATAAAACGAAAAAGCAAAAATATGCCCAGGAAAAGATCTTTGGACGGTGGAATACTTCTTGGTTGTAAAAGAGACATGGTTGTATACATCAATCATATTCATTACCACTTTTTAATAGATTCATAGCAAATTGTAATCTAAATGTGTATTAAAATAGATAGATACAAAATGTAAACATATGTTTTGTTGATTTTATGCACGACTGATGTATATTCTTTGCATATTTCAGTAAAGATGAACATAGTCTTGAGAGAATTTTCGCATGGATACAATTTCATACCTTTAAATTTTGGAATTTAATTTTATTTTTATTTTTATTTTATTTTATTCTATTTTTTTTTTTTTTTTTGAATTGCAAATATTGCTCTGACCATTCGGTTTATAATGTTTTGTCGCAATATTTTACTATGCCAAGTTTTCTTGCAACTGACTCGATGAGTGCCCTTGGGTTAATTATATGCTGTGATTGTCTTCTATAAGTCTTTTATCGGGAAACGGCTGACAGCGATTGTACTTTCGAGTTAATGTAAGGGACCGACCATTTAACCTGAAAGGGGGGTTATGTTTCTAGACAGAAATTTTTTTTTCTCGCGTGTAACAACAAAATATTTTTTTTTTCAAAATTAACATTATTTTTGGGAGCAGAAAGCCTCCTTCAGAATTTTTTTTGATCATTTTGGCAGCCAAAATATTTTTTCACATAAAATCAGCTCCAAAATATTTTTTAGAAAAAAAACATAGCCCCCTTTCAAGTTAAATGGTCGGTCCCCTATGTTTGGTGATGATCACACATTCATAGGAAATAGATGAACTTTGACATAAATTCATCTCAAACCGATGCCAGGGGCCTTTTTGACTTTACTATGAGGTATGAGCAAAGCTTGTTGTTGAAGTCTTCATTGTGATTTCAAGATGAAGAAAAACAACAAGAGTGTTGTTCCGTTGCTTGGTTTTATTTGTATTTCTTAAGATTTAATCTCATTTTCAGTTAGTCCATATGAATTCATTGTTAATTGTGCAACATCTATTCAGTGCAATTATATTTTCAGCTATGACATGTGATCAAAACTGGAAAGAGTTCAACGGCAAATGTTACTTTTTTGAACTTTCAACAAGGAAATCTTGGTTCGAAGCAAAGGTATTGCTTTTGTTATTCTAGTCATCTCAGATTTAACACTCCAACAATTTTTTCAAAAGCTCAGATATTTGATGCTTTGTGTAAATTTTAAAATAGACCAAACATCTTTTAAGACGTAATACAACACTTTATATAAATTTATATAACATAATACAAATGTTATTGACCCTCGTGTATTTATATTGTACTTTTCTAGTCATTTTTGTTCATAAATGATATAAGAAATGCGTGGCCTTAACATGATTTTTTTTTAATTCTTATCACGTTACACTTGAGCCATGATACATAAAACATTAAATAAACACGGAGAAGAATTGGCAAATCCGTTACAACGCGCGTGGAGCAGATCATGCTTACCCTTCCGGAGCACCTGATGATACCTCAGTTTTTTTAGGGGTTCATACTGCTAGTGCTTTAGTTATGTGGCGTTCTTATTCATTTTTGTTTATTTTTTTGTCTTTGTCATACTGTCTTAATTGTGTTGGATATGATTTTCGGTGATTTTGGATTTATGATTTTTGAATATCCCCTTTCCGCGTTCTTGTTTCGGTTTTTGTTTGCCGATGTATTACAAACAATCGAAACGTACCAAGAGAACAAGACCACATGTTGCGAGTGGGTTATTACAAAATTACTGAGCAGAGTTGTCAAGAGCCGAAATCCATGAGAAAAAAAGACAAGTCAGGTGGAAACCACCGGAAAAATTTTCGACCGCAATGTTCTTGACTTGGTACAGGCATTCCAAAAGGAATGGTGGATTAAACCGATTTTCTAGAATGCCATACCTTCCCTTCCATTCCGGTAGTTTTGGAAAGCAGATTAACAGCAATTGCTATTGAAATATTGTAGACAAATGAAAAAGTAACAAACTATTAACGTAATAATGAAAGATTTGCCAGAAATATGATGAATAATAATTCAGACCTTTGGTATGTTACCCAAAACTTGAAGTCATCCCTCCGGAGAAATTATACGGTCGACATCACCAGCTTGTGGACGGCTATGAAATATATGTTTTCCAGATGTCTATATAAATTTCCCTTTAAAAGCTTTATTGTTGTTCCTCCCTCTACAGGATTTGATCTTCCTACCGGATTTGACATGTTCAGCACGGCAGTTTTCTTATAAGAAGCAGGAGAAGCTGACTCCATCTGCGAACCTGATCTCACCAATAGTTTTTATTGGGTCCATGTTGTTCATCTTTGTGTGTGTGTGTCATTTTTCTTTTCTGTGCAGTACACATGATGTGTCTCTATTTCTTATTGTTTTAGATGTTGGCATTGTCCTTTGTCCGTAAGTTTTTTGATTGACGATTCGGTTCTCACTTACGCTGCCTTTTCAACTATAATATGATCTAATATGTAGAGGAGAATAAACTACTCGTTTAATCGTTCAGCGTTTGTTAGCCACTCAAGACATTATCATTAATATTCATCATGGTCAATTAGTTATTCTATAATTAATCATGGACGCTGTTGGGTTCTATATAAGTTCTTACTTAAGGTAAGTTGAACGAGAAATGATTTAGGGACATCCAAAATCTGTGATCTCTATAGTAAGCATGGCATATTCCGTCGACCTTGGTGCCGAGCAGGAAGCAAAAGTGACAAAAAACAAAGGGAGAGGCCAGTAAGGAAAATCCGTATAACATACTACAGAATCAAGTGAATCTCTGTCCATCTTCCACGATAAATGTTTATTGTTTTTGGAGACATTTGCTTACCTTATTACAAGTTTCTAGCTTTTTTTTAATTTAATTTAAAGAATTTTGTTCATTGCCCTAAAGTTGTTAGTTTCTCTGTCAGGCACTCTTCGATCCTTATATTTTATGTTATATAAATAGAACCTTTTTTCTATAATTAGATATTCTGTCAAAGTCTTGGTTCCGACTTAGTGAGGATTGACAATGAATGTGAGAGCAGTTGGATAAAAGATAAATTGAAAGGTATGTTAAAAATGACAATGCTGGCATCGATTTTTTTACTTTATTTTTTTTTAAATATTTTGATACTTTTGTTATGTTTAAAAAAAACCAAAAAAAAAACCCAAAAAACAACAAAAAAAAACATGAAAATACACAAAATACCCAAGTGGCATAAAATCAGTAAATGTTATTATGCTGTTTCAAGGTGTTACCTCTTTTCAGCGGCATAAGAATCAACTCATTTAGGAAGCCATAATTCAAAAGTGGTAAAATAAAAGTACTCATCACCAGAAATATCGAAACAAGAGACCAAATTTAATATCAATGGCATCTACCGAGTATCATACACGTAGTGAACTCTTTTATTTAGTAAGACGGGACTTGAAATGATTTTTTATTTGACGTAATGTCTCGAAAGGACAATTGGAAAAATGACAATTTCAATAGTAGTGTACACCAGTCTGTCATATAATACGGGACTTCTGAGTCGCGTTCAAACCGGAATTTATTTCTTATACTATACGGAAAAAATCAACACACCAATACATTGAGAGGGACTCACTTATTTATAAACACTGTGGAGCTAAGAGTGGTATATATTCAATCTGTTGTAAACACTGTGGAGCTAAGGGTGGTTGATATTCAATCTGTTGTAGCACTTCAGGTTTATTGATTTCGTCAATTAAAATTTATTTTAAAACTTGTTATGTAGGAACAATTATAAATGTATACTTTAATTTAATAGATATTTTGGTTTTTTATGTGGTATATATTTATTTCAATAGACCAAGAGTCAAGTCACTCCGTCTCACTGATATATGAGGAGATCTTTTCCGCCTTCAATAACATGAGAGTTTTAATCTCAAAAGTCCCGTATTGTAACTAAAGAGTAAGTAAATGTCGTTCAGTTTTAGAATTTCCATGGGATCCTTTTCCAGAAATTCTGTCATATTTTCTTCATTTTACCCTTTCCCGAGAGGAAAATTTTGTTACAAAGACTCATAAAGAGGCACTTCTTTTATCAGTGGTTATCGCTTCAAGCTCGACATCCTTTCCTGCACTTTTTGAAACGATCGCGTTTCCCAGTTACTTATAAATGCCAATTGCGCTTCCCATTTATACCCAATTCGAGACACACAGTATATTTCCGAATTAGGGATCATTGTATTGCTGAAAGCTAAGTTAATGTTTGTAGTTTTTTGGTAAAATGACAATTGTATTAGACTATCAATATACATGTACACTGTATATATAAATATAAGAAACCCCACAACAGAATTAAAAGTATGTGTTGATTTTATTTATATAACTAAAATTTTGTTTATCAACAAAACGTTGTATAGTTGTAAATGCTCAAAATGCGTAAAAATGTTCGATCCTCTGGATGGGTTTTGAACATTTTTATATGTTTCTAATCGGGTTGCTCCATAATAATTAGGCAAAAATTAATCTCAAAGCAGTATTTCCCTTTGGTCGTATTTTCAAAATATGTTTAAATGTAGAAAATCGTGTAAAATGTACTCTGCCACCTTTTCCTTCTTATGAATGAAATTGATAATATTAAATTCTACACTTGTATGTTTTCTGAGAAATTTACAGTCAAACATGGCGGTAATATCTTTTTGTGAATTGGCGGTTTCACAGTATTTGGGGAAATGACACCACTCGAAGGACATTAAGAACTACAAAATCTAAAATCAATATTTATTATAATATTTATTGTTAATTGTCCCCTCCCCTCTCCTAAATAGCGGTTACATAGTAGTAAGTTTTGTTTTAATTATACTCAACAGATCCCTAGAAAATATTTGTTTTAAATATACTCAACATATCCCTAGAAAAATTTTCAAGATCTGTCAAAATTGAATCTAATTAGGAAAATCTATAAAATGTTTTTGATTTTTTTGGTGATAGTATATGTATAGGCCCTATCACACATACAACGCACAGCGAAAACGTGTGCGAACGTGTGAGAATATTTTTGGATTCGCTTGTGTGTGTTGTAAAAGTTAAGCACTTTCTGAACACGTTACAAGCACGTCAACGCCCGTTGGTGTGCGTTGTTGAACGTGTGGTGCGTCGTAAATTTTGGACATGCTCAAAATTTCACCAAGTTCAACAACGTGATGTTGATAAGTTATGCACACGCAAGAAGAACGCTAGAGGAACGTTATACACGCAATGTGTGCGATATGTATTAGTTTCTCGAACGTTGTTTTGAACGTGTTAAGAACGCAATTTAAGCGTCTTTGTAACTAAGAAGAAACGTATTAGCCAATGTTTTATCAAAAACAATGATTTAAGAGCAAGATCTAAACATAATTCCGTAATAATGTAAATAGCTGCTTTATTTCAGCATCAAACTGATTTTTTTAAAAAGAATTTTGTGATTTTTTGGGGACCTGTCCTCCCTGCAAATCCGTCCTATTTTTCGGTGGCATTTCTATCCATTTCTACCTTTACAAATAACACTGACGTAAATAAGTTCCAACTCAACTGACGAAAGATCGTCAAAACGCTATACAGACGTTCTGTGAATGCTAAAAAGCTCGTTTCGCGTTTTATGAGCGTTGCAGACAAGTTATGGATAAGTTTTGAATGCGTTTTACGTTGTTATTTTGACGTTATGAATGCGTACAACAAGAGATTTCTTCAATTTCTTCGGAGCGTGCCAACGTTCTTACAAAGATTCGCGAAGGTCGGCATTATTGGCTAGAACGTTATGTGTGACAGGTCCTTTATAACTTACATGTTAAAACAATTTGGAGAAAATGTTTTATGCATTCGTAAAACTATATTTCGTAGGAAGTTTATGAGACACTGATTGTAATTCTTACCGAAATAGTCTTTGTACAATTAAAAATTAATGTGATTGATGTTCAAGTAAAAGCATAAGCGCAATACTTTGGAATTTGTGTTTTACCTCTTCAAGACTCGGGTAAATATGAAGTGAAGTAACTTATTAACTTGTGCAGTTTTTATTATCTTCAATTCTTATTCCATTTACCAACCGTTTGCTTATCTCTGAACATTATTTTCTGGTTGCAAGCCATCTCGAAGAGGGAACAGACCTACCAAATACTACACTCGGAAGAGAAGATTCATGAACGGTTACTTGAATCAAATGATTTCAATATTTACGATCTATTGGTGGTAATTTAAATCATTAACAGAGTTCTCCCACAAAATCCTTCAATTTCAACTTTATCCAATTTAATATATGATGTATTAAAGATTAAATATTTTCGAATATTAAAAAAATGTTATCTGTTAACATCAATTTTAGATCATGCGGACCATAATGTTTGGATTGGAGTAAATGACATAGAGAGTGAAGGCAAGTGGATATGGGAAGTAGACAAAACAGATTTGACCTACAGTGACTGGTGGCCTGGTGAACCAAACAATAGCGGAAATGAAGACTGCAATAATGAGAAAGACTACAGAATTCATGTGGAATGACTGTATATGTGTACCTAAGGATGCTTACACTTTGTGTCAAAAATGACCATTTTTGCTTGTGATTAAAAAATGTGTTATTGTAGTATGATTTTCACAACTATAATTCTGACATTTCTCGATTGTCGTTCACTTTGTATAGGGATATTTCTTTCGACCTGCATAAAACAAAGCTATGAGCAACTTTACGTCGGTGATCACATTACTTTCGGTGTTATATATAGGGTTTTAACAATATTCAATTACTGATCTATTATTTATTACATGTCATTGTCGGTGATATATATATATATATATATATATGGTTTAAGCGATATTCAATTACTTATCTATTATTTATAACATGGCATTTATGTAGCGCCTATCTAATTGAAAACTACTCTAAGCACTATACATATAAAGATATAAGTATCACAATTTATATTATAAAATTATTCTAATTTAAATATGCAAAACTGTATTTCACTTGAATAAATTAAAGTGTGTGAAATTAAGGTTTAAAAAAATTAAAACATTATTGTATTTCAAAAATGAAATAATAAACAAACCCTTGAGGTTGAAGAAAGAAATTTTTATAAATTAAGGTATTCAAATGATTTGTAAGAAGATTATACATTTTTACCACAAATAAACGTCAGCAAAAACCTTTCACAATTCTATTATTGAGACCACAAAGTTAGATAAATCACAGTCATTCAGTATCACAATACGCCAATATCTAAAACTAATCACAGTGAGCTTGTCTAAACATAAAAATTTTGACGCTATGATCGATTGTTCTTTCTGTAAATAAACTGGAGGATCACTCCATAATTCAGCACAAGCTCGATCAAGACGCCTTTCACAATAAGTTTTAGTTCGAACATCGCTCCATTGTGTTAAAAGACATTCGTCTGCAGACCTACGTGATGTACCAGGAGTATAAGGTTGTATCAATTCTTCCAAACACTGAGGTGCTTTGCCGTGTAAAGATTTAAAAACATAAAGATACGGCAGTAGAATACCAAAGGAAAGTCCATAGACAATACAAAAGCAAAACCACCAGACGAAGGGAGACCGAATACACCACACACCCACAAAACACACAAACACAACACTAAAAACTAAAGCACTTACACTATGAACTTTCAAAACACAGACTGAAACCAGGCACTCTGGAATGGTGAGTTTATCCTGCCATGTAAAGAGCTCCGTCACACAGTCAGTGATGCATTCATTGTTTTCAAAGATCTGTTTGGTAGCCATAAGGTAAATACCACTTTCTAACCGGTAGACAAAACCATTGAAAAAAATACATGGTCACTTCTTTAACCCTAAAACAGTACAAAGGCAAAAACAAATGAAACTATAGTGTTCAGACAATAACAAGGACAATTGGTACCACAAACGAACGCAAAACTAAAATTCAACAGTAAGAGTAACATGACAGTGCACAAAATAAAGTACTGACAGTGTGAACCCCATAAAACTGGAGTGACATCAGGTATTCTGGGAGGGTATGCCTGTCCTGCTCTGTTTACAGCACCCGCCACACTGTAAGTGGGTAAATCCAGGGTAAAGTCAGAAACGTTATGGCAAAATCTGGAAGACGCGAATGTAGTTGAAAATGTCAGTTTTCATTTGTGACACGGACATTTCATATCTGACTGTGATGTTGTGGTTACTACCAAATAATTTCGGAAGGGACGAAAGTAACAATGGCTGAACATATCCCTGACTTAGCAGTGTTTGCTACAGTGCTTTTGCTCTCTCCACATAAAAGTTTAAAATCAGATCTTTATTTCTCGGGGAGCCACTGTAGGTTTTTCAGAATAGACGTGAACGAAACAAACTTTCTAGTTTTAGTGATCAATCTTGCTGACTTGTTCTATACGCGTTGCAGTCTATTTCTGTAGAATTGATGTATTACAGCAAGGCGTTTTCGTAGTCCAATCTAAATGTCACAAGAGAATCAACCAGTGTTTTACAATCATTTTCTTTAATATAAGGCCTTATTCGTTCGATAGTTCGTATCTAATGGAAACACGATTTTCCAAGGCGCCAACTTGTTGCTCAGTGCTCAAACACCTTTTACAAAAACTCAACTTCACAGTTTGCATTGCTTATTGTAAAGCCATCGAAAGGAAGATTGAATTGTTGTAGCTGGTTTACATGATGTGTTGGGGCAAGGACAATGAGGTCAGTTTTCTCAAGGTTCAGTTTCATTAAATTGTTGACATCCATGATATATGACAAAAATCTCCTCAAACATTCTGATTGATTGTTCCAATTACCATCTGGCTTGATTATTTGATATGCTTGTGTGTCATCGACGTAAAAGTGATAAAGCATCTTATGCCGCTTCCATATTTCATCGACCGATTCCGAATACATACATTACAGTTCGGTCCCAGAACAGAGCCTTTTAGTACACCATACTAGAGATACAGATCATCATCGGATTGAGTGGTTCAATTTTGCAACTCTCTGAGTTCTGTTGTTTAAGCAATGCCTTATCCACTCTAAAGCATATTTTTTTGGTGCCAAAAGAAAAATTCTGACGTTTCAATAATAACTAACAAAATACCGAAGTTACTGTTAATTTATTTTCTGCATATGCGCCTTTCGACAACTTCTGTCTCATCAGTGCAGATCAAATGATTTATTTCGTCGAATGTAGCTAACAGATCGAGCAACAGAAGAGTTACACAACAGGTTTTGTCTAGTGCAGTAGCAATGTCATTATGTATGCAGAGAATATTAGTTTCTGTGGAAAGTTGAGCTCTCTTTATTTTTTCTTAGATATGGGGTTCTTGTACATGAGATAATATGTCATGACTATTGTGTAAATTTTGTTCAATTACTATTATCAAAATTTATGTAAATTCTACACCTAAAGATTAACTCCCTTAGCTATATTTGATTTAAATGATTATTCGGATCTCGTTTGGTTTATGTATTTTAAACATTTTTTGAAATTATGGATTTCCTTTGTTTGGGTTCTAGTGCTGCTGATGAGGAATTTATTTCCGAAATGGCCATACAGCTCATTAAAATTATTGCAGTTAGATTGAACATATGTGTTAGGATCTCATGTTCAATTACTCCATATCCTTTCGTAAATATGCAGACTGCATTTTGTCAAAGAGATAAGTGATGATCAAGTGGAGCATCAACAACCTCAGTTATTTCTAATACTGTTCTGATACCATCATCTGAAAAAAATACTTTATCGATGTCCAAAAAAAAAACGAATTGACAAAGTCTATCACTTTTGAACGTACAAATTATGACGAGAAAACGCTCACCACACAACATTACAAGGATACAGAAACACTCAAAGTTCCACCTAAAGATAACACCCTACCTACTAGTACTTGATTCTCCTAAACTTCACAAAAATCCCTACAAACATCGTTTCATTTCGGCTTCATGTAATTGTTCTACCACAGATTTGTCCATCAATTTAACCATTGCACTCACTTGTATAAAGGAGTTAGTCAAAAACTTTTGTGAAAAGACATATCAAAACTCTGGTGTAAATTACTTTTGGAGTGTAAAAAATTCTATTGAAGTTTTAGATAAATTATAATCTATAGATAGACCAGTTTCATCTATTGACAGTTATGATTTTTCTACACTTTATACTACTCTTCCGCATAAACCTTTTTAAACCTACCGCCGCCTTTTACTAGTGACGATACCACATCCGGCTATCCCGAGTTTCTATTGTTATTTACCTATGTCTCTTGTTTTTTATTTGTGTTTTTCTTTAGCAGTTCGCTTGTGAATTGTGGTATGTGATTGTAGATTTCGGCCATTGTAGGTGTTCCTGTTGTCTTATGTTTGTAATCAATACTAGTGACGTTCATTTTGTCAGTGTCAGTATGTTAAGATGACTGAAAATTATAATTTTCCACTTTCAAGACTTTCTTAACAAAGAGGTAAACCTTCCACTGATTGATCCCGAGGGGGCTCGGGAGTTGGAACCCACTTTTAGAGAAAATTTCGTGCAAAAATGAGGCAAAAAGGCAAAATTATGTTTTTTCTCGAATCTTAATGGATCCTTATTTTTGAAAGATAGACTGACCAGTGCTTCTTATTGTGTAGGCACGCCATACTGTGTAAACTACCAAAAAATAATCTTAACCTTTAACTAGATGTATATGTCTGTAAAAATTGCAGTCATATATCATAAATTTACTGCTGATTGAAATAATTGTCATCATCTTATACGATATTTATTTGCATTTCAATTAAAACCTAGACTGACAACGCAACAAACGTGACCATAACCTTAACCTCCTTGTTGCAACACATGAGAAAAGTATAATTCAAAACTCCCGAAGTCATCATGTCGTTTAGAAGATTAAAGACCTGATTTCTTTGCTATTGAGACACTTTAATTCTTGTAAATGCTTTGGACTTTTCCATCTCTCTTTTATCTTTCTTTTCATTCTATCGATATATAAGCTATCTCTTAGATAAGATTTGTAGTTGAGGAATAGATGTAAGAAAATATATTTAAAATGACAACAGATTGATAACGCAGGTTATTTTAGAATGCAATTTAATCGGTATTTATATAATAAAAAAAAATAGCTCAACATAAAAGAAAACTTTTTCGTATGTAGAGCAAAATACATCTATTTACTAATTGATGTATGTAACCTAAATAAAGTGATAAACAAATATGAATTGAAGATTCTATTTTAAAGGCGAGATTTCAGTATTTGTTTTCAGACTTTGTTTGTATTCATCTCATTTTGTCAATTAAAGAAGTTCTCGGAGTAAATAATTGAATGAAGTGCCGATACAGGGTGGTTAAAATGCCTTCGCACTGCACATTGAGACCTCTCGACCATCCTTTTCTTACGAAGCTCTTCGATTCAATTGATTACTCTGAAACATACTTTAACTATTACGTAACAGCTTTTATTAAATAAATTGTTATTCTTCCATGGAAGACATGTACACTGTTCTTGTCAAACTTGTTCTGGGAAGCTCGAGTTTCTAAGTTGCTAAACACTAATATGAGTTAGTGGATGTCCTACAGGACTGAAATCAGTAAGCGCAATATGTGACCTCATACTTAAGTTGCATACAAAGTTTCAATTTGCTGTGATATGTGGTTGCTGAGTAACAAAATTTTAACCATTGAGATTACTTACTGAGAATATTCAAGTCAGTAAAGTTAAGTAGATGTCCAACAGACCTGAATCAGTAAGCGCAATATGGGAAATCATACTAAAGAAGCATGCGACTTTAAAGTGGCTAAGAAAACGTTTTACTATCGACAGAGTTTCCTGAAAATATTCAAGGTCGCTACAGTCACATACAAAATTTCAAGTAAGTGTGATTTGTGGTTGCTGAGAACAGTGATACAGAACTTTTTACTATTGATGGTATTTGTTGAAAAAATTCCGTGTCGGTAAACAGTAAGTAGGTGTCTATTAGGCTTGGATATAGTAAACACAATAAGGGACTTCATACTAAAATCAGATAGAAAATTTCAAGTGACTATAATATGTAGTTGCTGCTAAAAAAGTGCATGGGATGACAACGGCGCAAGACGAATATATGTCGCCAACACTACGTGTACAGCGTCACAAAAATGTCTTGATTTCAACTAAAACATGTGGAACATTTAATCTGAGAAATAGAAATATGTGGTTCATATAAATTAAAAAAAAAATACAACACTTCAGTCTGTGCCATTCTATGACAGACTTTGATACTAAGAGTGTCCGTGAGTCCTTAGCTTACTTTGGCTTTCCATTTAGATCATATTTAGTTGTTTGTCTTGTGTTAGTTTTAAAGCATATTGTCTTTTACTGTTTTCACAATTTTTAGATTTCATTGCACTGAAGAGACATAGGTCGTCGAAATAACCATATGCAGAAATTGAATTAACAGAAATTGTAATGCAACATTTATATAACGAAAGTTTTGATTGGTCAATTCCACCATCTACACTCGTGGGACATGGAAGGTTCCCCGTTTAGTCTGGTACCTTGTATGGTTCCAAATACACAAGTTAAAATAGAACATGAAATCGATTAATGGTTTTTAATTGCATTACAATCGCAATAACAGTGCATTACTTGAATACCCGAAGGCGTCAATCTTGATTTGACGGTCAAAATATCCGTTTACAGGCTCCGCTACGCGTCGCCTGTAAACTGCATTTTGACCGTCAAATCTACGATTAACGCCCTCGGGTATTCAAATTATGTACTGTTCTTGCTTAATTTAGGCATTTTATCATAATACATATTGTACTTAAGTACCTTACCAAATTTGCTGATGTCGCCTTGAACCAACTTGTTCAAACATGTCAATTGCTAAACTTAACGTACCAAATTAAGCTACAACACGCTAAAAATAATAAAACGGTGTGAGTTCGCCTTAATTTCCTTTTTTATGCAACATAACTGCAACGGAAGGCCAATGAAACATTGAAGCAAATATATTTATGCGTCTTATACACATGTTAAACAGTGGTGTTTACATTTAAATTGTAATTTTAGGTTTATGTAGTAAGTGCCTTTAAATATGATATATATTTGGACAGTTCAAAAACAAAACGAACGAGCCTTTTGCTTGTATTCAAACCTGCTTCATGAATAATACAAAAGACATCAGCACTCTATTGGTTTAATACTGCAATACACAAAAAGGCTAGTTTTTGTTAGAAATATTTCAAAAAGGACATTGAATTAATATCGGGTAAATACAAATGAGAAAAAGTCTCTACAAATATATGGTAAAAATTAAACAATGAAACAATACTTCAATTGTTGTTCTCCTCTGGAGTAACCATGAGGCCTTCAACAATTCAACAATGAACTCTGTTCATACCTCATGTAAAACGGTCCGTGGCACATTTTGAAGGGAAATTAATTGTTAGATGTCGAGCAACGCAAGATCCATGTTATTTACCTCCCATGTATGCTGGATCGTCAACCAGCATAAAAGTAACTGGCTAATTTTTCTTACAATTGTTGTTATACATTGCCTGATAAAAGACCAACAGAAAGAACATGACAACATAGAAATAACCACACGGCACTCATTGAGTCAATTTCAAGAAAACTAGAACAAGAGATATGGGAACTACAAATACGATTGTCAGAGATAACAAAATACCGAGATACTCAAAATATTCTTTCTGCTTATGCACATTTCGGCAACTTATGTATTTTCAGTGCAGATAAAGTCAAATCATTTGGATATCCATACACTGAAATGTGTGTAAAATCTGATAGAGAACAAATTACCTATAGGATCTAAATAGTAAAGTCAAAATCGGCTTATAGTAGGGTGCCCAAGTGACTAATGTTTCGAATCGGAATCACACACACCTGCATCATACATTTTTGGAAAGAGGAGACTATGTCGCATAGAAATAATGATGTCATTAAGATAAAATTTTGTCACATGTTATTTAAAATGGGGGGGGAGGTCATTTCCTAAAATCAAGAAGAATCTCACGAAACTAACAGTTGGCCTCATTTTACAAACAAACTCCTCACGAAATATAAAAAAAATGATGTTAATTTGATACAGACCGTTCATTGTTCTGTTTTTTACAATGATTAGTCATTTAAATTTTGGCTTTTCTATTTAGACCCTTTTGGTTTTTTGTTCTCCATCAGATTTTACACGATTTGGTTAATGGACTTCCAAATGTTTTGGTTTTATCTGCACTGATGAGACATAAGTTGTCGAAATGCGCATATGCAGAAAATAAATTAACAGTAATTTCGGTATTATGATATTTATCTTAATTAAACAAATTCATGGTTATGTTATTTTAAACATTTACACCTTAAATATAAAAAGTACGCTTTCAGTTATTATAAACAATAATTTCTTAAATTTGTTGAACCATTGATTAAAGGAAACCTTGAATTGAATTTTAAAGTCTTAAATCTTTAAAATGGAATAAAACCTCGACAAAATAAGTCGCATTTTTGGTTTTGGTATTACTTAAGTAAATTTCCATAAAAAACACGCACTACCATATAACCAAATAAAACCAAACAAACTTGACCAAAACACTGTTATATGATTCTTCATATATAGCAAAATCTCATCTTAAATGTAAAAACATTAACATGACTGTACATGAAAATTCGAAATTCGCTAAATTTTAAAATCTCCAACAGATCTGAATACTTTGACAAGATCTGGTCTACCATATTATTCTACCTTCACATGGATTAGAGTTGTCGCGCTTTCAACGTTTCCAGATTTATCAAGCGATAAAAATTTCAGATTCGCGTAAAATTTTGAGGTTTTTAAGCAAATTTAATGCTTTTATATGTTGATTTCTCTGTAATGGCAGACATAACACCCATGTTTTTGGCACATATGTACAGATGAATGACTTGTTTCTGTTTAAATCAAAACATTTCGAACATTCGGGTAAGTAATTTCGTATTCAACGAATATATTTTAAATTCTTGACTCTTTTTATTACAAACTTTACACCTACAAATTATAATAATCGGTGAAGAATAAGTTACATTCTAGCCGGTAAAACAAAATTTTAGGTCTTGATTTTCACAAAAATTGCTTCTTATCAGGATGTCACGGACTTTTACTAATTTCTATAATTAAAGATACCCTATCAAAGGATCTGCTATAGGTTACCCCTTAAAATGGGTACTTATAGAAATCGTGACCATTGAAACTTTCTTCGACAATGAAAAATATAAAATTTAATAACTATTCCAGCCAATGAAACAAATATTAGTCGCGTATTTTTACGTTAACCCAACCTCGCAAACTAAGCGTCTTTTTGGACATTGGGTACCCTACTATATGGACATGGCTATGTCAGAGGGAGATACTACTTAAGTTTTGAACAAAATTTTGAATAATCAGAATAACATTTGGAAATAACAAAAAAAAATAAATAAATAAGAATAAAAAAAAATAATAAATAAATAGAATATGATGCCAAAATTTAAAGTATGATATTGTACATTTGTATCCATATAAAATATTCTCTCAATAACAAGTACTATATAACTGAAATGTATAAAGACCATATATGTTTCGCTTAGGGAATCTTTTTACGAACTCCACACTGCAACCTGCAAAGGAGACAGACTCCAGTCTTAAATTAACTATGAAAGGATATTGAATAAATGCACATTACACAAAGTCTCTACAAATACACGATTAAACCAAGCAATGGAATGACGCTTTAATTTTTCTTCATCTTGAAATTACCATGCGGCCTTCAACAATGTGCTTTGATCATACGTCTTAGTAAATTCAAGACGGTCCCTAGCACCGGTTTCAGCGGAATTCATTGCGAAATGTCGAGCATTGCTATCTCCAGCTATCTTCTCTTTTATTCATTTATGCAGGTTGTCGGCCAACATGAGATTACATGGCAAAGTGTTTTAAAAACTGCTGTCATCAATTACCCGTCAGAAACACTTGTAGAAGACAATTACAACCTAAAAACAGCCAAACGGCACTCATCGAATCAGTGGCAATAAAACTAGGCATATCATTACAAGAGATGTGAGCACTATAAACAAGATGGTCAGGATCACATTTGGAAATTTGAAAGTATGGTGGTGTATCCGTATGAGATATTCTTACTAGTACCGGATAGCAAGTTATTTTTTCGGGTCCAAAATTTCGCGGATTTGAGTGGAAAAGTATGTTAAACAATTCATCGTTTTAAATTTTTGAGGATAATCAAAGGTTCTTTATATATCATAAGAATACATAAAATATTCGCGGAATTATTTTTCACGATTTGAACTCAACGACAAAGATAGGCGAAAATAAAAATCCCGCGAGAATTACCCGTTATACGGTATTCAATAACTGAAATGTATAGAGAGCATACATCTCTCGCAAGGGGAATCTTTTACGGACTCCAAAGAAAAGACAAACTTCAACCTTAAATTAACCAAGAAAGAACACAGAGTAAATAAACATAAGACGAGGTCTCTACAGATATGATATTGAACTAAGCAATGGAACAACGCTTTTATTCTTGTTTGTCATTTGAAGTTTTTATGAGTGATATCTAGATTCTTTGGTATGTCATTTATCTACAACAGATAATGTTCCATATGTGAACACCATGAAAGGACTTTCTGGTATTTTCCCAATTTTCTGCATTCTCTTCATTTATAATATTTCTGAAAACTAAAACCGTGTTTCAGAATCTTTTTTAATTGTTATTGATTAAATCTCTCTAATGAATTCTAGAAATACGTATGTTTTATAGCTTTAAATATGAAAAAGAAAGGAAATGGGGTAATTGCGGTGAGGTTAAACTCGTTTTCTTGGATCCAAACCCTCCCCTATATGTGGTGAATGGCTAAAAAATAAATACACAAAAGACTCACAGTAAAAATCAAACTAGAAAAAAGTCCAACTTATCAAGACGAGTACTTTTACAAGGAAGTGCATAAAACATGAAGACAATACACACAGGTACTGTCCGGAAAAATGCTTGCAGTTACTGACAGCTAGCTAAGGACATAATTTCCGTTGACTAAGATATCAAGCCTTCTTACATATGAAACTTCAATTGAAGTACTTCTAAATAGATTTGGTATAACAACATCATCAATTATGAAAGAAGAACATGATATTGTGCAATGCCAAATACTGCCAATATGAAAAATTTGTAAATTTAGTTATGGTGTAAAGCATTTAGAAGATGATCAATATTTTTGCCAACAAAAACCAGAAGTAAAGATTTAACAACAATGCTGTATTTGTATCCTTTATGAATAAGTTTGTTCCACGGATTAATAAGTTTGGAAGGACAATTTTTTAATTTATGCGCTTTGTAAATGATATTGCCATAGAAGTTTGGATGTGAAATGCCCTGATGTATAAGAGCCCTGCATGTAGAACCAAATTTTCTTTATAAGACAATGTATCTATAATAAAATTAAGAGAATGTTTTAATCAATTTATGATATCTAAACCCTTGATGCAGACGTTTTTCAGTGAGACAAATATTTCGGTCGTTGAAGTCAGAACGCAGGTAGGTTAAGGCAATTCCGGTCTATTTTCACCCCCTTTTCGTATGCTCGATTTCATTAGGCCACAAGATCAGTTTTAGTGAATAATTCGATATAATAAACATAAAAAATAATTAAATAAAACATTAATTGACAGAATTTTTTTTTTACAAATGCCCCACCCCCTAGACCGCAGAGACACGAGAAAAATCCGGATATCTGTACATCGATTTTGCAGAGGGAAAAAGAAAGTGCATAGGCACCATTGTATGTGCTGAAATTTTACAAGTAGCGACGTCAGGAGTTATAAATTTATGAAATCAGTAAGCCCTTATCCAAATATTTGCTGAACGATGGTTATTTTCGCGTTTTCGGCAATCTGATGCGCCGTAGGCCAAAATCGTTAATAAAATCGTCAATGACAGCGGAACCGTCAATATTTGTTCAAGGGCTTAGCAGAATTCTTGTGCACACCAAAAAGCTCTTTCATTTGAGCCCTACCATTAAGATAATGACATAGCAGAACCACTTTCTTTTTTTGATTTATTAATTGACCTTTGAAGAATTTTCTACTTGTCCATTGTTTACAAACGCACGAGTGATCCTTCGAAGGGAAACAACTCATTCACAGGTTCAAAATGCGGGACTCGATGTCCACCTTGTCTAAATCGTAAATACTGTCTCTATGCGTCGGAAATGATGTTCATTAAATAATTAAACACGTATTGTTCTTTTACGTTTCATCCCACAAGCTTCTACATGTATGCACTTGAATAACGTTGACCCAGAGGCCGAGACGGAGCAGGTCCTGAAAGCGTGTGCTTGTCGTTTGTACCATATCTCTCTACTGTTATTTCAGCCAGCTTAATCATCGAGCCTGTTAATACACCATATCGTACTGAAACCAGTTGTGGACATGGTGGTATCTTCATGTAAGGCCTAACAAAAGGGGGGGGAGGTAGTCTGGGAATATGTGTTGTAGTCTGGTAATATATGTGTACAACTGTAGATGAGATAATGAATCCTGCATACTTGTCAGCACAGGAACATGATCATGTTTAGCAGAAAAATATATTTCAAGGTCTAACAACTTGAAAGGGCTCATTTTTAACTCATAAGCCGAAGACCGAGAGTTCTTAATATGACAAGAAAAAAAATCACGTGCTCACATCAAGGCTTCAAGCCTAATAACAGCTCTAAAAGATGATCTTTGTGCTTCCGATAAAATATAGTGTGCAAGTTTCTATCAAAATCTTGTACATTGTGTATTTAAGTTATATTTCATCATTTTCTCTAGTTGAATACGGTGTTGTGATATTAAATTGAAAACAATATGCATGTTTATCAAATTAATNTTTTTTTTACATTGCGTCCTGCCGCGCAGTCGCATAAATTATGTATCGGTATGTTTGATTTACCTCCCTTTGTACACTCTTTGAAAACATAAATAATTTTATTCAAAATAGATATGTGTATTGCACAATCGACATACATACGGAATCACACAATCCGATTATTTTCAAGTATTACGGAATAATTACTTAATACATGCAGACGTATGCAGCAGTTCTTTGGATGACTACGACGTTTTACCACGTGTAGATTTTCAGCTCCATCTGAGCTTTGATTTTCTTTCTTTTTTATTATGGCCTTATTTATATTTGGTAAACACAATAAGGTAAAATTTTTGTTTGGAGAATTTTTTATTTAAACTAGAGGCTCAGAGACTGAGACCTGATAAAATGCTTCTATGCCATGCATGACCAAAAATGATGTTTTTTACCAATGGGGTCTAATGTTTAGCTATGTTCTCAAGTAGCACCCATGTTTTTTGTCTGATCCTATTGAAATGAGTAATTTTTGCAAAAGACCTTCTATACATTTAGTTAAATTTGCTTTAATTGTTTAAGAGAAGATGCTGTTCAAAAAGGATGGTTTTCTCATACTGGCTCCAATGTTAATCTATGTTCTGCACTTGAGGCCATGTTTTTTGTCTGATCGAAATGAATTGAGAAATTTTTGTAAATTACCTTCTGTACATCAATAATCATTCCTGTAAAGTTTGGTTGAATTCGCTTTTGTGGTTTTATAGAGCAGAAGATGAAAATGTGATTTTCCAATAGGGTCCAATGATAAACCATGTTCCGTGTTTGCGGCCCTGTTTTTTGTCGAATCAGAATGAAATGAGCAATCTTTGTACAAGACCATCCATACATCATTCCCATAAAGTTTGATTAAATTTGCTTCAACTGTTTCATAGCAGAAAATGAAAATGTGATTTTTCCAATAGTGTCCAATGCTAAACATAATTTCCA